>JAKUCM010001038.1:0-26438 GCA_023374145.1 Lepidium sativum | reverse complement strand
GGTGGCACTGAGATTGACTTGAGGTTTGCTAATCCTAAAGAAGGTCGCATATCTGTTATCGTAGCTCGTGTTCTTCGATTTGCTGAGTGTAAGTTCTCTCTCTTTCATTTAAGATTCATCAAATATAATCCATGCCCAGAGGTTAGTTTCATTTTGATTCTTGAGCTTGAGTCAAATGGAACAGAGTGTTAGTGATGTGTCAATAACTGAGCCTTTTCGTAATGGGTGATCTAGTGACGTGTCAAGAGGAAGTGGTGTTTGGGAAGTGGTTTAGTATTTGTTACAATAGTTTGTATAGTCTCATTCATAGTTTGTGGAGTGGATCGAGAGAGATTTTGGTATCTTGTGTTCCTCATGTAAATCTTTTGACATATTAATAGAGATTAGGGTTTCTCACGAGTAAACTCTATCAGTAATCAACGCCTTTGGACCAGAAGTGATTGGAGAAAACGTAGAAGGGAAGGTGTTAAGTGCAAATGTAGCAGAACACGAAGGTAGACTCTATTACCAATTCGTGTTAGAACCGCCTCATGTGGTTATAACAGCAACAGCTGCTGGAAACCGTCTCTACTTGTTAAGTGTCACCGGAAATGGTGAGACAAAGTCTCTTTTCCAGTCTGAGTATTAAGAAAAGACGACAGTTTTGGTTGTTTTTAACACATTGTTGCGTTTCTGATGTTACAGGACTTCAATGGAAAAGATATTACACGGATCTCAAGAGGATAATCCGGATGATAAATCGTATATAATGTGTTTGTTATAAAATTGATAAACAGGATGATGAATTTTCGTGTCACTCTTTTCTCATTTCGCGTTCTTGGGATTTACTAAAACAATACTTTATTAGGATTTACACATATTTAGTAATGGCATGTAGACACAAATTAGGTTGATATAAATCATCCCTAGTTGAATTCGAATCCAATCGCTTCACATTTGTTCCAACATCACAACACTCGACCATATAAATTTTGGAAAAACATATAGCATTGTCTGATGTTTTTCTTATATTGTGTTAGATTTATTCTTTTAGACTCAAACTTAATTATAATGAGTGCATAGTTCTAAAACTTTTCCAATACATTAGACATATTGCAAATTAAATTATTTGATTTAATATAATAATCAAATACAAATTAATGTTAAGTTGGTTAATTGAAAATAATTGGCTATCTACTTATTCTCAAAACTCTTACTGATTTATAGTAAACATTTTGATAAAAACAAATTCTATGTTTATATTTCCCAATACATAAGAACCAGTTTATATCTCATGCATTGATTCGATTTTAGTAATTTTATTAAAATATGGAAAGCTAATTTATTATTTTTCCTTATTTGTTGTGTCAATTTAAAGTAAAATTTGGGCAAAAATGCAATATCTATATTTATTTTATGAAAATTTCATATCAATCTTGTTTTTAATATAATAATTCTACAATTTTTTTATAGTTTTTAATTGTTCAATGTTTCATATGAAGTTTTTAAAATAATATTATCTAGGCTTTTTTCGTTAAATAAACTTATTACCAAAGCATGTATATGATTAAATTTCCACTAGGACCATTTTATACATACTAATACACTAATAATAGGAGTGTTAACCCATTAAACTCCAACAAAACGGTATTTAGATTAAATTAATAAACCATGTTGTAATTATGAAAATCCTTAAATAATTAAGGAGATTGGATGATAATATTTTCCATGCATATCATTTCTTAGCATGATGCATGGAGTAACTGCCTTAGTTCATTTTTTCTTGTGATCATAGACTGATGTAGAAGACTCGCTGATAAAAGTTAATATAAGCAAATCCAATGCATGTTTTCAGCTAATTATTAACTAACAATTTGCAGTTGCAGATTCTAGTGTAGTCCAAAATACTATACTTAGTTAGGAGCGTGGGATTTTTTTTTTAATTTGTATTTGTTTAAATTAGACGTATTAATATTTCGAATATTGTTTTCAAGATGTTGTTTTAGAAGTCCAAACATTGAATTGAAATCAACTTGAATTAAAGAAATGAAACTCAACAAAATAGTCAAATGGATTATAAATCTATATATTTAAAACACCGAAAAAATCTGAATCTCAATCAAATCAATAACTAAATTTTTGTTGAAATAACTCATATAATTCCATAGCAATCCTTCAATGAGAATCCTATCTATTGTTCTTCTTTAAGATATATTTTCAATACATATTTACAATTATAACTAGCATATTATATCAAATGATAATTGTCTTGCACCTTTTTTTGGTAGTCAAAGGTCCTCTATTGGTCTTCTTAGATATGGAAGAGATGGTAGCAGCAGCAACAAAGTTTAGTCATTGGTCAAATAGTTGGTGTCATCTTATTATTAAACAAGAAATTAATTTACAATAAGTAAAATAGGTATACAGGCCTTATATTTAGGATATTCTAATACTTATAAAGATAAAATATATTTTTGTTTACTTACGGTCTTGTTCGTTTTTTGGTCGTTGCCGACCACGACCAGTGACCGTGACCAGTCGCCAGCGACCAACGATTATAATTTTCGATCGCTATTTAAAACAACGATATGCCGCGACTAGAATATAAAATTACTAGTTTACTCTCATTTTTAGTGAATTCACAAATTAACCTAAATCTAAAAAGAGAACAAGGCCGAAATCGTTTCTTCTCAGATCTCCTTCTTCAAACGCCGTTTTTTCTCAGGCCGAAATTACTGTCTTTCTTCTTCCCATGGAACTTTCAGGTTTTGGTGGTTCTGTATATTCTTGTTGGTTTTGTTTTGAGCACTTCAAATTTTCTTCTTTTTTGCGTATTTTTTTACTCTTAGTAATCAAATCGAATTTGATTTCAGCTTTTAGGTTTTGTTTTGAACACTTCTCTCTTCGTGAGCTTTCTTCAGTGCTTTCTTCGTGAACTCCATTTGAAGGTAATAAATCGACAACATTTTGGTTCTGGTCTCTTATGTTGGAATCTTAATTTGATACTCTTGTTTAATGCTTTGTTTTCGTTCTAGTTTCAATTTGTCCAAGACTATTAAAAGGTTATGCTTCTGGGTTTTGCTCTTCTCTTATCTAAAAGTTATATCCAAACTTTCAATACAGAGAAACTTTTTATGATAAGATAACTCCATTGTGATTTTTTTTTCCGGTAAGTGTTCCATTATTTGTGGAGGTAAAAGCTGAAGGATAGCTATATGTTTATAATAAGTGTAGACGTAGTGTACCATTCAAGTTGAAGAGATTTCTAAAATTTATATTGTTCCATTAGATACTTAGGGAATTCAAAAGTTTAGAGAATAAGCATACAAATTTTGAAGGTTCTTAAATTTAAAAGAGTATCATGGAAACATATGGGAAACAGTAAATAAATTGACAGTCTCCTTATTTGTCTGGTGATTAAGCTGTCATTTCTAACTACTCAATTTGTACCTTTTTGGTGATATTTCCGTCTGGTGATTTTTGTTTGGTAGGGATACTATCTCCGTCTATCAGAGATTATGTTTGTGTGTGAAAAAAATAAGGGTAGTTATATTGTGTTGACAAGCTAAAGTTACAAATCTTGTTAGAGTGTATTGATGAAGCTGAAACAGAGAGTCTCATGTATTGAAGGTCAATCTTTTATGACAACTGACGATGTCTAATTCAATCTAGGATATTTGAAAACATAGGAAAAGTCAATATCCGGTCATAGCTTTGAATACCAAACCGAGAACATCTAATAAGTCTATATACAACCCAAAATAATAGGAATAAGAAGAAGTCATCTCTAGAACAAACCTCAGGAACCTTAAATCTGATAGTCTAATATAAATATACAAATCTGATGGGAATGATGTTGGTTTCATTTTTGTGGTCTCTCTCACTCTGTAAAAACAAAAGTTTGTTTAGTTCACATTCTTCTTAGTACAGTACAGGTCTTCTTCTTATATGGACTTGTCCAATTTACTGTTATATATTTATATGTATATTTATTCTTGTGTGATGAAATATTCCTATATTGTAATTGAATGGGAAAAAAGTAAGTTAACATGTTTTCTTAGATTTGAAGAAAGAACAATATGTATTGAGCTTGAACAGATTTTGTTTATAGCAAGACTAAGTTCGGATGAGTTATCAATGGTCTGAATGTTAAATCAAATATGTTAGATTATTACTAACAAGTCTAGAAGTGAAGAACCATGTTATTTATTCTTTACATATATGATCTTTAATGTTTAGTGATTTTTGGAGAATCTGCAAACTTTGTGGCTTACATTTATGCACCGGCTGTACTTGTTATGCATTAAGTATAATCATTAGGTATGTATTTGATGAGTGATGATAACTTCGCTCTGTTATTAACTTATGTGTACGGTCATGTGATTGTTTCTAACTAACCACTCTCTTTTCATTCATTCTTAGTGTTGTTTTGGCACATTTCCTATTAAAGGAGAAACTTAAGAAAATTTGCCAAGAACAAATCCCAGGAACCTCAAATTTGATAGTCTAATATCAATCAACAAAACTGATGGGAATGATGCTGGTTTTGTTTTTGTGGTCTCTCTCTGTACAGACAAAAGTTTGTCTAGTTCACATTCTTTACTTATTTTACTTCTTTGGCTTCTTCTTATCTGAGCATTTTGTCCAAATTTACTGTTATGTATATACATATATGTATCTTCATTTTTTGTATGATAAAATATTCATATATTGTATTTGAATTGAATGAAAATAATAAGTTAACAAGTTTGCTTAGAATTGAACAATGAGTGGTTTGCCAAAAGAAAACTCTTGTGTGATTGTAATGTTACACAATTGTCTTTTTAAATTAATTATCCAGAATCCAAACCAAACCCATCATATGGGGAAAATAATACAGTTACAACATATGTCTACTTATAGGTTTGTCTATTTATGTATGATAAGTATCCAGATTCCAAAATCATTATATTTGCTTTTGGTCTTTGAATTCAACTTGTACAAGTTTTTTTTTTTCGCTTTGATCGTGAGTCCTGACTTTTTGATGCACAGTATGTGCATGTGTTGGTGATTTGTCTACTATTCTTGCAAGCTTAGATAGTCAAATTGAGAAGGCAAAAGAGGAAGCTTTAAGCAGAAAGGAAATCTTAGACAAAGTTGATAAGTGGAGGCACGCAAAGGAAGAAGAAAAATGGCTTGATGACTATGAAAAGGTAAATACCACAGTCTGTCTAAAAGTTGTCTTTTCATGAGATGGGTTAGTAGAAGACTGATTGTGACCAATTAACCTGATACAAATGTAAAGTTATCTAAGTCTTAAGGTTAACCAGTCTATAGAAACAATACAGAAGCATTCTACCTCTCAAGAATGTTTATTTTCTATCTTAATGTACCTCTTAAAGAAGCTGCATCTCAAGCTTCCTCTTGTCATCCTTTTGTTTCAGAGGTAATCTTCCTCAAGTTCACTTCTCTCTTCGTGAGTTTTCTTCAGTGCTTTCTTTAGAGGTGATCTTCCTCATGTTCCCCCTCTAAGATATGATATAACGGAGCATATTTGGTTGTTTGTTCTTTTCCTACCACATTTTGCATATATATGAGTCTTGACACTTGACAGATATATCACCAATATGTTGAACCCTTGAAGGTAATATCCTGAACTAGTTGTTTTACATTAGTATGTTCAATGTTATGTCTTTTAGGATAAGTGATTGAATCAATCGATGTTCAACTGTTTGATATAATTTGATCTGAGCTGATTAAGACTCTAAATAACATTAAAAAGGTGTTTCCTTGATCCAATGTAGACTGAATTGTAGAATTTATCTTACTCACACTCATTTATGTGTCCTTTTCCTCAATCTCTCTGTTATGGAATTTGTTTTCTTCTTGTTCTTTTTTATGAATATGACTTTTTCATTATGTTGTTATATATATATATTAAAACATCTTCTCTGCGTATTTATGTGTTGCTTTATGTTTTGTTATGTGTGTTTTATTACTCTTTGAAGTTGGTGTCTCTGTTCTGTTTACTATTATCTCCTAAACGCTTTTACTCATGCTGCATCTTTTTCATTATTTGCACCTGTCTCACGGGTTGCAGACTGACTTTTTATTCTTCTATTTTGGACAAGATGAACAACGATGATGTAAGTGATTGGAAAGATGGTGAATGTGGCTATTTCATTCAGTTGTTTATGGATGAGAAATGAAAATGAAACAAAACGAAGACAAGATTAAATATATCTGCAAAAGAATGCATCATAACGAAGTTTGAAGAGAGATTTAGGAAGAGATATGTTTGGGAGAAATTCAATAACATATATGATGTTTGTATAAGAACTTACAATAAAGTAAAGAAGTTGATTCATAATAGAACTGATCTTGATTATGATGATTTGGGTAGATTGAATATGTCTGATGATTGGTGGAGTGAACGAATCAAGGTTCGTAAGATTATTATTTGATTTTTATAGGAATGGCCTGATGCTAGAAATTATAAGAACAAGTTGATTCCTAACATGGATGTATTTGAAGAGGAGTTTGGAGCTGTTTGTGTGACTGGGGCTGAAGGCTGGAGCGCTCAGTAAGGAGAAACGAGTTTGGATTCTAGAGTTGTGCAGAACAGGATGAAGAAGTTGAATCTTTTGCTAACGATATTAGACCACCACCAGTGATAGGAATACAAAGTAGAGGTGGAAGCTCATGATAAAAAAGAAAGCATAGGGACATTGTCATAGTTAATGAGATGTGTGCTGCACGGACTACAATTTTTGCGCGTAAGAATGAGCTGGTGGAGCAGATGATAAAATGTGAGGATAGCTTTAGTGTAGCATGAGTAATAGATATCTTGAATGGGTTGCCTGGAGTTAGGAAGTTGTCACCGTTTTATCGTGCGTCACTTGATCTTCTCTTATCCGATGCAGTAAACCGACAGGATTTCGTAGCATTTACTACTCCAGATGACCATATTTTGTATCTAGAGCATAGGATAGAGACCAAACTTGATGATTGATATTTTAGTGACTTTGTTTTAAGATTATGACTAATATTTTACTTTTGGCTACTTTAATGTTACATTGACTTTGTAGTATTTTAATGTTCATATTATGAATATTTTGATATTTATTTCAATGTTCTATTATGGTATTGCAGAAGATAAGATGGTTGTTGGAAGATGATGATTACGACGGTGATGATGATGAGAATTTATTCGGAATGGTTAACGCCGAGAGATTGGTCCATATAACCGACAAAGGTGCAAGATAGCTTCATGTTCGATAGCTCATGTATGGATCAGATTAATAGTGTCATGATATCATACGAATGAACCAGAGAACATTTGAAACATTGTGTAGGATGCTAACTACACAATATGGATTACAAGAGAATAAAAATGTCTATGTTGAGGAGGATGTAGCAATTTTTCTTGAAGTAGTTGGTCAAGATAAGACTATGAGGAGTATTGCTCAAAGATATCAACGATCTTTGGATACAGTAAAAAAGAAGTTTGATGAAGTTTTGAGTGCTATCCTTAGGTATGCAGCAGATTCGATAAAACATGTAGAAGGCGAGTTCACAAGGATAAGCTCAATATTAAGGAATGATAGTCGATACTGGCCCTATTTTAGAGATTGTATTGGAGCACTTGATGGAGCACATATCCCGGTTCGAGTTTCTAGTAGAAATGCATAAGCTTACAGAGGTAGAAAATTAGAGCCTACAATTAATGTTCTTGCTATATGTAACTTCGAGATGAAGTTCATATATGCATATGTGGGTGTTTCAGGCAGAACTCACGATACAAAGGTTTTGAATCATTGTGCCAAAAACGAAGCTTCTTTTCCACATCCGCCAAATGGAAAATATTTTTTGGTTGATTCTGGTTACCCCACAAGAACAGGGTATCTTGGTCCGCATCGTAGGGTCAGATATCACCTTGATCAGTTTTTTAGAGGAGGGCTGCCATCAAACATGCGAGAGATGTTCAACCGAAAGCATTCAAGTTTGAGATCAGTGATTGAGCGAACATTTGGAGTATGGAAAACAAAACGGAGAATCTTGGATCGTAAGCATCTAAAATATGATTTGACTAGGTGGATTAAGATTGTAATAGCAACAATGGCACTACATAACTTCGTCCGTGATTCATATATCGAGGATCATGACTTTTTACATTGGCAGAGTGATGAACATTATCAGGCTCATGGTGATGAAGGAGAAGATGAAGATGATGATGATGATGATGATGGTGATCACAATGAACATACTGCATATGAGCCGACATGTGATAGAATTATGGAAGGATTGCGAGACACACTTACAAGTGAAATCGGTAGATGACGTTGATTACCTTACTAAGAATTTCTATGTGTTTTATTTATGAAATTTTTATTATGTTAAAACTTTTTTATGTATGTTTGAACTTGATTTTGTTTAATTAATATGAAATTTTATGATTTAAAAATTACCATACAATTTTTTTTCATTTTTGTAAATATTCATAATTTATTATCATAAATGTTAAAAAAGAGGAGTCGCTGGTCGCGCGACCACTAAACGAACAACACAGGGCCAGTTTGTTGTGATCAGTCAATGGTCGCGCGACCACTAAACGAACAACACACCGACAGATCGCAGCGACTGTCAAACGAACAAAAAATAATTTTTTGGTCGCAGTCGTTGGTTGATGGTCGCGGTCGCAGTCGCCATCAACCAGCAAAAGAACAAGGCCTAAGCTTTTAACAATAATATAAATAAAAATAAAATTGATTAATTAGTTTTAGTTAAAGATTTTGTATTTTTCATATATTAAAGACATATTTTTATAAATTTAATTAAAAAATTAATTATATTTTTGAATATCAGATGTTATACTAGGCTACGCATGTAATTTTGTTCAATATTATATATAAATTATTTTTTAAAAAATTAATCTTTAAAGTTTTTAATGGCTCAACCTTAGTATATACAACTATATAAAAAATTTACCAGAACTGAATGAAGTTGTATATTTCGGACAATATTATGATTGCTCAGGAGATGGTGCATGCTCTACGTACAAATAGTACAATGAGGGAAAATTTCATGGCAATAAAAACAGACATGAGTAAAGCATATGAAATGGTAGAATGGAGTTTCATACAATCATTGCTACTTAGATTAGGTTTTTGCAAAAAATGGATACGATGACTTATGTGGTGTATTACCAGTGTTGAGTACTCAATACTAATTAATGGGGTTTCAGGGGGACGAATTGTATCTCACCGTGTTTTACGACAGGGGACCATTTTTCGCCGTATTTATTCATATTGTGCACATAAGTACTTATAGCTAAATTAAATAAGGTTGTAGATCAACGTCTTATTATTGGTATAAAGATAGCGCGTGATAGTCCGAAAGTCTCTTATTATTATTTGCGTATGATACTTTGTTTTTTTTTGTAAAGCCACCCCTAAGGAGGCCACAAAGATACTAAATGTCCTTACGGAGTATGAGTTAGTATCTGGGTAGAAAATTAATTTTGAGAAGTCGTCGATTCAGTTCGGTAAGACTGTAGGACAAGAAAATATAGAAGCATTCCAATGCATTGTGGGTACTCGGAATTTGGGTGATATGGAGATGTACCTTGCACTCCTAGAAAGTATTAGCAGTTCTAAAGCAAAAGTTTTCGCGTACGTAGCAGAGAAATTAGAAGCCCGAGTAGCCAATTGGACGACCCAATTTCTGTCTAAGGCTGGAAATGAGTTTTTAATCAAATTACTTACAGCACTACCAACTTATGTGATGACTTGTTATCGGCTTCCAAAAGCGTTCCTACGGAAAGTGCAGTCCGCTATTGCAAATTTTTGGTGGGCAAATACTGCCTCCTCCTGAGGAATTCATTGGAAAAAATGGAGAGATTTATGTCAATCGAAATCTAAAGGGGGATTAGGTTTCCGTATGTTAGAAGATTTTAATGCGACTCTTCTGGCAAAACAATTTTGGCGATTAGTTGTGTTTCCTGTGTCGCTTTTGGCTAAAGTAATGAAAGGAAAATATTATAAGGATAAAAGCTTATTGGATGTACAATCACAAGTAGGGTTTTCCTATGGATGGTGTAGTATTGTCTCTTGCCAACCTTTGATTTCTAAAGGTCTTATTCGAAAAATAGGTGATGGTAATAGATTAGGGTGTGGAAGGATTCTTGGATTCCAGATATTTATCCGAGACCAGCACTTGGTCGGATTTATACTTATTCCCGGATATGATGGTTGATCAATTTATAGATCACCGTACTTGTCAATGGAAGGAGATTTTAGTGCATTAGTACTTTGATCTCCGAGATGTCCAGTTGATTTTGGCTATTCGTATTCCGGCAACCCAATATTTAGATAATTGGGATTGACACTTTACAAAAAACGGGGAGATATCCAAGCAATCTTATACTCGTATTTTTTCAAGTTTATCCATTCCAACACATGGTCACATAATAAGTTCTTATGTTGTGTATTTTCTCACACGAAATCATTTCATATAATATGTTTCTACGTTAGTGTTTTTCCATGAGATCTATACTATAAAGAAAACTTGACCACCTCTATCTAAAGAGTTATGAAGCTCAATAAAAATCTAAGACCTCCTTACCACAATTATTTCATTAACAAACCTCAACACAAAATCTAGGTGGAACAAAAACGTAGCTCCTTCTCTCCACACATTGTTAACCTGTAAGGATTTTGAGTGTCAACGTTAACATTGTAGCCAGAAGAAAGGCCTAGGTTTAGGATTTGCCATATCATACAGTAGGTGACTAAATCAGAACATTTTGATTAAATATGGATAGAGTCAGGGATCAATCTAAATGCAACACCCATTATAACTTTTAACTGGAAGACCTGAAAAAACATACTACAGTATTCATAATTAAAGAAACCCAAAAACAAACTAATTGATTTATGATTCCTGTAACTTAAAAGACCAAGAGCTACAACTTTTGAACCTTCTAATTGCCAAATGCAAACTTTATAATATTCTAGAAGCTCATGATTGCAGTAAATGCTTCTCAATGTTAAGAACCACATTCAAATGTTAAGAAAATGATGAAAGAAACATGTAAAAAACATTGATATGATGAAATCATGAAAAGGAATTAGATACATATCAACTACGTTGGATTCTAACTCGTTAATTTGTGGAATAGAGTTAGGGCGATTTCAGATCCGTTAGGGGCTAGGTCGGTGCCTCGCCTTGAGCCCTCACAATTTTGGTGTCAGGGAAATCTAGGAGTCGTAGGACTGCGGGTAACCAGTAATTGATATCTAATCATGTTTTTTGGTTGGAACATTAGAGGGCTTAATAGCCTTAGTAGGCAACGTATGACGAAAGAGTGGATTTTGTACCACAAGCCTTCTTTTAGAGTTGTTTTTTAAACTAAGGTGCAACCGGGTAATGTAAGAAGGTTGGTGAATGCGCTACCTAAGGGATGGAATGTTTTGGGGAATTTTGAAGCTTCGGATACAGCTAGAGTGGTTGTAGTGTGGGATCCGAGAGTTTCAGTTTTTGTTTGTAAGGTTTCAGAGCAAATGATAACATGTGGAGTGTTCTTGCCTGCGGAGAATCTCAGTTTCACAATTTCCTTAGTTTATGGGTTAAATTTGGTTGATCAGCACTGATGCACTTAAAACTCTAACACTCCTTTGAATAGACCTCTTTGGGCAGTTGTTGGGGACTTCAATCAAATGCTTAGAAGTTCTCACCATTCTGGTTTCCCAAATTCAGAAGTTGACATTCATGGAGTGGCACACTTCGAAATGGCCCTGCAAGAAGCAAATCTGTTCGAGGTCCTATCCAAGGGTGGTCCTTATACATTGTGGAATAGGAGGGCTGAAGATCCTATAGTGAAAAGAATCGATCATGCTCTCATTAATGAGATTTGGGCTCGCAGGTTTCGAGCAGCTTATGCAGAGTTCTTGGATCCAGGACCTTCTGATCATGCTCAGTGTTATTTCACAATTACAAATGTGTGTCGTACTGTTAAGAAGCCATTTAAATACTTTGCTCTACGTTGCAGATCACGCCAGTTTTCTTGAGGAACTTCCAATAGAATGGCAGTCCGACAATGTTGTGGGTTCAGCTCAATTTTGATTGGTCAGCTCAATTATCTAAATACCATTGTTTTAAAGTATTGAATGCTCTTTATAAATTCTTACATCTATGATACAACATATATTCAAAAATATTAAAGATTAAATATTGGGCCGACGATGCCTCTCGAAAGTTTCATATAACACCAAAATTACACAAACTATTGTCCTTCTAATTTCCCCGTAAGACAAATTATAAAATTAATTTCCCTTCCTCATAGCTTACAAATTTAGTTACCCCCTAACAAATACATGAAATTTCAATTTCCCCACCAAATTGAAGTGACTTTGCTTTACTATAAACCATTTACGTAAACTAAATATGATCGAACCGTAATTGTGGACTAAACCTGATTAAACCTGTTTTCATTACGATAAACAATAATTTTGATATGTTACCTTTTGCTTAACTCGATTCGGATTATAAGCTTCACAAATTAAAAACTCAAATCTCCAATTCTTCGTAACCCTAACTATCATTTCCGAAACATCTCTCAAAATCAAACCCTTTCGTTTATCTCTTCTCTCAACAAAGTGTAGAAATCTCGTTATATTTGTTTCATCGATGGAGTCAATGAGGTTGTGTAATTCATCGATGTGCTTAATTTCGCAGATCCACCTGATGGAGAAGCAGATCCACCTGATGGAGAAGAAAAAACCATGCGAGATGATATGCGAGAAAAAAAATCATTTTGAAATAATTCAGATGCTTTATGGGTTTATCGACGAGCCTCATGTGAATGAGAATGTCATACCTGACAGTGAGAGCGAAGAAGAGGAAGAAGAAATTCGATAACCTGCAAAACCGAATGTGAGAAGAGGCGACGACAACTTGTACAAGGGACAAAGATTCTTCAATGGTTTAGCATTTAAGGAGACGATACTTGATCACGGTCTCAAGTCAGGGTGTAATATCAAGTAGTGGAGGTTTGATGAGAATAAACTTGCTTTTAAGTGTATAGGATCTGGATGTAATTTGGGTGTGTATTGCTCTATTAGGGACAAATCTGAAAGTATGGTAGTTAGAAAAATTGTTGATAAGCATAACTGTAACCGTAGTGGTCAATTTTCGATGCTCGGAGTTCATGTCTTAACCACTTTGTTTTTAGATAAAATAAGGGAGGAATCATATTATTTTTTGCCTCCGATAATAGAGGATTTGGTTTTTGAAAAATAAAGAATCAAGGTATCTGGCCTCAGTGTCAAGCAGATAGAAATATGGCTTTGTTGTGGATTGAGAGAGAGTACGATAAGCAGTTTGAGCATTTACATGATTATGAAGCAGAGATTTTGAGCTCTAATCCTAATTCATCTGTTGCTATTGAGACCATAAATGACAAATGTTTGGATGTCTTCAATAGGTTTTACATTTGTATTGATGTTTTAAGAAACACATGGAGAGAGATATGTAGTCCCTCTTATAGGTGTTGATGCTTGCTTCATTAGGTCTAAGATAAAAGGATAATTACTAATTGCTACAAGGAGAGATGCTAACAATTCTATATACCTTCTAACATGGGCCCGTGTACAAAAACAGAACACAAGCAACTAGTTCTAATTTTTGGAAAAAATCAGAGACAATTTGGTGTTAAGCGATTGTGATGGATACATAATAGTATTGGATCGTCAAAAGGGAATGTTCTAATACAATTCATGGTGTGTTTTGATAATGTTCTAATACATTTGTTGCTCCGTTTTTGATATGTTTTTGATAACCAGTTAATTTGTTTTGTTATAGGGGTTGATTAGAGAAGTGGAAATGGCAATGCCAAACAAAGAGCATAGGCCATGCGTGAGGAACATTTATGCTAATCTGAAAAGTAAAGGTCATGGGAAGAAAACACAGATGAAGTTTATTCATCTGGAATCTGGCATGAAGTTATATTGAGGCTGAATATGAGGAGAATTTAAGGCATCTGGAGGCGTATGACTTGGATGTATATGCAGATGTGTTGGCTAAAAATCCAAGGTCTTGGTGTCTATGTTTTTGAAGACTTGGACCTCACTGTGGAGATGTGGAGAAAAATTCAGTTGAATCATTCAACAACACCATCATGAAGGCTAGTGAAAAACCTATAGTTTTTATGTTGGAGATTATACTTAGACAAGCAATGGTGCATATCGAGAAGAGGGCTCTGATATCTCTGGCACATACTAGTAATTGCACTCCATATGTCGAGGATTTATTAGCAAGAACTCATGATTCGGCTGCAGATTGTAGAGTGTACAAAAGCACCAATCAGATGTTCCAGGTTGTGTCAGCTAGTTGTTCTTATAGATTCAACCTCGATGGTACAGCATGTTCTTGCAGGAAATACGGCATCACTGGAGTACCTTGCGAGCATGCTTATGCAGTCATCATCATCCGGAAATTTGAGGTTGAAAACTATGTTTCTCATTGGTTTCAAACAACTATGTGGGTAAGGACTTACAACAATGAACCACACCTCCAAGAGGGGCAAGGTTATAGCTAGAGACGGCAAATGCAGTCATTCATAAGCCTCCAATATTGAAACAAACTGGACGTGAGAAGAAGAGTAAGAAGAAGAGAAAGAAGGGAAAGAACGAGTCTCCGACGAAGAAGAAGGAAGTGAAGCAACGAACCATGAACTTTAGCATTTGTGGAGGAGCTAACTATAACTCACGTTTTCATAAACCAAAAAATAATGCACTATCTGGGGTTCAGTCTGAGGTTCTGTCCCAATTCTGTTTTCTTATTTCTCATGCATTTATTTAACTTTCTCACACAATTTTGTTACATTGATATATATGTCGAATATGGTCAATTTTCTCAAGAACTAGCATCACAAGAGACTGCAACACAATGTTGAATTGGACGTGGCAAATCACTAGAAGAATAAGTAGAATGAGATGACTTAATTAGAGGTCTTTATGTATTATTTTTTTCAGCTCTCTATGTCAAACTCATATGATCCACTAATAAGTTTTGGATGTTATCATGCAATCTCTTTATCAACACATTATCTACACATTGGATTAATGAAGCCATTTGCAGGTTTTGGTCATGATAGATTCAATAAAATTTGGATGACTTTATTAACGTATGTGTATTTAACAAAACACAACATTTTGATAGTAATGAATATTGAGTGGAAGTAATTTTATAGAAAGGTGATCTCGTAGTAGTACAACATTGAACCAAAAAAGGGAAAATAAGATAGAACTTATGAATAGTATGGAGGGACAAGAAATTGAAAAAACTTGTAACATTGAGAATGATTTTAAATTAAATCAAAGAAACAACTTGTAATGTGAGGTGAATAAGGTGGTTTAGCTGTCTAGACGGGGGCGCTTCTCGTTATTCACGTCTTCATCGAATATTTTGTTTGGATGTGTGTTCCGAGCCTTGAAAAGAACTGCACAGTCAGCATATATGGGATTGTTTATTCCGGACGCCTCGTCGTTCAAGCCAACATCGTTCGGAATAATACGGGAGACAGTAAAAGTTTGATGTGAAGCTAGGAAGTTGTACATTGACACTTTGATATGGAATTTGCAAGTTTGGCCAATAATGTGTTTTAAACTTTCAGAAGTTTTAGTTTTTAGTGCTTCATTGTTATCATCTCCCTAGGTAAAAAGGTAACAAAGTTTGGTTATTATTTGTATGGAAGGTCTAAGTGTGTTTTTGAGGTGCAAGGGCATTGAATATACCTCAATTGAACTATTTATTTCCTGACATGTAGATAGATGTCTACGCTTATAAATTTTAATCGATGTAGAAAATATTGTATTTTTTTCTATTTTATATTTTACATAGTTTATTTTTATTTTTTTCTAATTTATATTTTTAGTTGAAGTGACTATTTTTTGTTAGTCATTAAACAAATGATTTGTACTTAATTGGAAGAAAAAAACAACACTTGAAATTAGTAACCGCTACTACGTCTACCAATCTTTTCAAAAAATTTATTTTGCTAAAACATCAAAGCTAAGTAGTATTATATATAAGTTGAGTCATTTATAATAAAATAGTTTCTTTTTCTTGACCACTAAATTGCAGTATTTTGATAAGTTAGTTAGTTTGATTATTCTTAAATAATATGTAAGTTTAGGTTTTACTACGTAAAATATTATTTATCAGTTTGGTCATTTTTAATTGGTATTCAGATTATGCATAGTTTATTAAGTAAAAAAATATATTTTTCATATTTTTGAAAAGAATCGTATTCTTTTTTGTTTGGTAATTTAGATAACTCTTCTAATAATTTCGGCCATACGATACGATATATTATACTTCTAATCAATATATTGGTTTAGTATAGATAATATAACTTAATTTGATGTGAGACCTTTGAATTTCCATATTATAGTAAGTAATGTGATTAAGTAAATAATAATTGTCTTTTGATTTTTTTAATTAAAAAATAAAAAATTTCTAAAACAAAAGCTAATGGGGCAAGAAGATAAGAGTGATGTGGCAAGAAGATAGGAGTTTGAGAAATATGAGTTGGATGGCTTAAGAGGTCTCAAAACCTTACTTTTATTAGTATAGATGTAGATTGGTTAATTTTATTCGGTTTCACATCATTCATGTTCGAATTGGTTCGAATAAAATTAATTTGGTATTGAAGATTTCATTTCATTCGGATAATTTTATATACGGGTTTGGCTTTGGAAAATTTTGCTCGGTTTAGCAATTATGACCCTGCCTAATTGAGATATTGATTAACAAAAAAGTTGATTGAAATTAGTAGTTGACTCCTCGTTTAAACTCATAATTAGGAAGATAAAGAAAAAAAAAAGATATTTTAGCAAGCTATAAGCAGGAATCTTAGCAAGCTTCTTCCCCTTCATCATTTTCCTAACTCTCTCAACATCTTTCCACATTCCTCTAAGTGCATACACATTAGCCAATACCACAAAAACACCATCGTTCCAGGGCTCAAGCTCAACCATATGCTGAGCTACGCACTCAGCCATCTCAACATCTCCAAACTTCTCACACCCACCCATCAAACAACCCCAAACCATTACGTTAGGCTTCATCGGCAGCTCTTCCACTACTTTCTTAGCCTCCTGAAGCTGCCCGTCTCGGCTCAATAGATCAACTATGCATTCATAGTGCGATAAGTCTGGTTCTAGTTCGAATTCTGACTTCATCATTGTGAAATACGCTTTTCCTTCTTCCACAAGACCTCCATGAACGCAAGCACTGAGAACTCCCAAGAAAGTGATCTTGTTTGGTCTGACACCGCAGTCTCTCATCTTACGGAAGCAGAATAAGGCCTCTAATGTATCCCCGTGAGCTACGTAACCAGTGATCATAGAGCTCCATGAGACAACATTTCTTTGGGGCATTTCGTCGAACACTTGACTTCCTAAATCCATACGCCCACATTTTCCATACATGTCGATGAGTGAATTCATCATCATAATGTCAGATTTCTCTTCAGGTTTAGCTTGTAAAACGCATTTATGCAACTGAAGAGCTAAGCACAAGTCACCTAATCCTCCGCAAGCTGAAGTCACACTAACCATGGTGAAATCATTCGGCTCAAATCCGCCCCTTTTCATCTCCATAAACATTTCTACAGCCTCGGTAACTCGCGCAGCATGGTTCAACCCTCCGATAATAGCGTTCCAAGACCCCAGTTTTCTCTCAGGATTTTCATCGAACATATTGCGTGCATTCTCAAATCCACCTGCTTAATTGTACAACATTATTACCCCACTCTCGCAAATTTCCTCTCTGACAAACCCTAACCTTACAGCGATGGAATGAAGCTGCTTTCCCATCGGGAAGTCATGAATCTGAAAGGCAGCTTTGATTATTATCGGAAGAGTAAATCGATCAGGAAAAACATTTGATCTCCCCATACCTAGATACACCTGAATTGCATCAAGTGGAGAATCATGACGAATGTATGATCGCATAATGTAGTTCCATAAGTAAGTGATCGGATATTGATTGAGAATGCCTGAACGGAAAATATCACCATGGATCCGACGAACACAAGCAAGACTTGTACAGTTTGATAACAGAGTAGCAAACAGTTTATTTCGATATTGAAACGAAAGGGACGTAGCCGAGGAAGAAGATGATGAAGTTGAGACGAATTGATTCAAAATGTGATTTGTTCTCTTTGTACGATGAAGCTTGGAGATGAAGAACATTTGTGTCTTCAGGTTGTTGTCACGATGACAAAAATGTTTTCTTCAAGTACAAATTTCAAGTACAAGTAAGAAGAAGCTCAAAGATAAAAGATTGTATTGGACTAGTTCAGATATCTCACAACATAAATACTGAATCAAAAGCAAACTGTTTCCACAGATCCAAATAAAAAGTGTTATAGATTGAATCTAAGATCAGTTACTGAGCTTTTTCATTGTCTTTTTAACGACCACCACGTTCGAAATTAATCTTGGTTCGACCTGAACCACCATAGTCATCCCTTGAAGAGCCACCACCACCACTTGCTCTCATTGTTCCCCCAGATCCGATTTTGTCCAAAGGTTTCTTACCTTTCTTCACATCATGCACAAACTGGTCAAGACCGAAAGGATCTTGTTCCTCTTCCTTCTCAAACTCGACAGGTCTATCTCTTTTGCCTGCTCTCTCTGATGCACCAGTGAAAGCTTTGTCGGGTTTAAACCTCTCAGTGTTTTTAATCTTATCGAGCTGCTCGTCTGCATTTCCATACATTTCTTCATCTGTATCCTTCTTTGGTTTGTATAGCGTCGAAAGAGTGGGTTGTGCAGTGAACAAGCCTTTGTCGTATACATTGTATTGGTCATCAGTGGCAAAACCAGAGTCCATTCCTTTTTCTTGGTTAAACAGACGTTGATCATACATAACTTCACCACCTTTTCCTCCAGTAGACGCCATTCCAAGAGCAACTTTCTCACTGATATCACGGTCTCTGTCTCTTGTGATCTTACTTTTCTTCCCCATTGCAGCATCTTTAGCTTCCAACCTTCTTTCCCTCTCTCTTTCCCTGCGACGCTCTTCTCGGATCTTCTCTCTCTGAATCCGTTCTTCCCTTTCCTCTCTAGTCTCTTTTGGCCCTTCCCTTTCTCTTTCCCTTTCCCTTTCTCTTCCTCTGTCCTGGTCATAATCATAATCCCCTCTTGGGTCTACACTTTCACTCCTACCTCTGTTAGATGAGACAGGCATACTTGCAGCAGCACCAGTTCTTTCAGAACGAGCTTTTTGGGCAAGAGCCCTCAATTCTTGCTCTTTCCTTTCCTTCTCTTTCATCAGCATCTCTTTTTGCACCTTTGAACGCATTGAAACAGCCTCTCTAGCTTTCTGCTCAGCTACATAGAGAGCCTCTGATAACTTGGCAAAGTTATCATTGATCTGAACGTCTTGTAGACCTCTTCCATCAGCAGCTAGACGTTTATCAAGAGGGATCGTGTAACCCTTTGGATTCTTCCAATTGGATATACAAGGAGGGATTTTCCAGTCTTGTTGGTCCTTGACGGTAACAGGCCTGGGCGGTGAATGCATGATAGGAACAGGAGGAGAACCAGAAGCCTTTGGGACTCTCTTGTGCTTGAACTTTGGTGGATCAAGTGGATCTACAGGCATCTCCACCATTCTGATGATCCTCTCTTTAGCACCGGAATTGAACGCTGAAGATTGCTGGGATGGCTTATATTTAATGTACTTTGAGTCACCCGACTGCCTTGGTACATTGTTAGGCTGCGCTGCACTCAATCTCACATTCACAATCTTCTCAATCGCAGCTTTCGTTTCTTCTGCAGTCTCCTGTATCTGCTTCTGCAATTCCTCCTCTTCATCCACCACCGCATCCAAGTCTCCTTCGTTTTTCAGAATCTTTGGAATAATGTCCTTATGTTGAGAGTAAACAATCTTTTTCGAATTCTCATTCTGCCTCACAATGGCATCAAAGACCACATTTCCCTCAGCATCCACAGTAACAGGGAGAGTCTTGGCTCCAGGCTTATTGGATTTATTCCTACCCATGCCAAGAGGATACTGAGCAACATGAATCTCAGGGAAAGCACCCCCATCTCCAAAGTCCTCAGGATTCCTCGGACGGAAACCTTGACGTTTCAGGTAAACAGGTACTGCTTTAAAGGTGACACTTAAAGATTTTTCCGCCTCAGTTTCAGTGAAACGGTTTTTAAACCATGGGTCATTAGAATGATCATAAAACGTTGTAGTAGCTGATTTGGCCGCAGGTAAAATGTCTTTAAGAGATGCCATGGTTAAAAGCAGCCAAATGGAAGCTCGTAACCTAAACCAAAATTTCAACTCTTACAACCTGCAAACAACAACAAAATAACAAAGAAAAAAACCATCAGAAGATATCTTCTCCGTATTTAGAACTACAAGCTTCTGATAGTAAATTCATAGATCCCTCGAAATTAGGGTTTCTACTGGACGCAGCAATTAGATCTTGACTAAATCCTATAATATCCTAACAAACAAAATCAATTCTCTACAACAGAACGGAAACGAGTAGGGATTAACAATAAATAAATTTTGAGATCGATAGAAATCTAAATAAGAGCAGAAAACGAAACATAGAAGGAAAACGAAAAGCACTATTGTGGTTAAGAAGATAATCAAAGAAACTAACCTCAAAGAAAACTAACTCGACCGGAACATCGACTTCGGCAGAGATAAAACGGTATGCGATGCGGCGGAGATCGGAGCCGGAGCTTGTTTCTGGGGGAAAAAAAAAGCGAGGCGTGAAGCCGTCTAGGGCTTAGGAAGATGATAAAGAAAAATAGGAATAACCGTTTATAAGGAGTGTCAAAGTCGGTTAAGGCTCAAAAGTTAAAAATTTAACGTCGCCTGAGAGATTCGAACTCTCGCGGGAAAATCCCATGTACTTAGCAGGCACACGCCTTAACCACTCGGCCAAAGCGACTTTTTGTTATATAACTTTCAATATTAGTTTTTTTTCTAACAAATGGATCTACAATAGTGGGCCCATAACTTAAAGTTGACTCCTTCAAATTTCTTTATACTATATCAAAAATGAGGAAAAATCAAACCACTAATAACAGAATCATTAGCATTTCAATAATTTTTTTTGTCAAAAGAATATACTAATTTCTTAATCACCATATTTTTTTATTAAAAATATTTAATATCTTCGAGACAAGAATCATAACTATTCTTATTTAAACAGCACAAATTAATCTGTTCTTATTAAGTCATCACTACTTTCTTATACTCTTCATCTTTTTTAAATGATTTCGTGCCTACAAATTGAAACTTCTACCCGAGTAAGAGGCTTTGAAAGAGATTTAAAATCAGTTCTTTAAAAATCTAAATAGATTGGTTTAGAGAAAATTAATTCCAAAATGAATTTTGTTGGTTTATATTAAATGAAATAACCAATATCATACCAACCTCGTACAGAAACAATAAATGAATAAGACCATTATCTTTCTTCTTCACGAAAGCGTAGGTCTTTTCTTCATAACAAAACACAACGATCTTATTTCGACGAGATGTATAGAGAACAACACTTTGTGTTTCTTGGTGGTGTGCTTGATTTACTCAAACCCCAGGCTTCAACTTCATCGTTTTTACATTTCTTAAGTTTTAAGGATATTGACTTGAAAAGCAAGTGAAAGAAGTGAGAAAGATTTGGTTTATTTTGTTAGAGTTCTCAACTTTGTATGTTATTGCTTGGTTTAGGAAGATGATGGTGTTACTTATTATAATGTTTGTTACGTAATATGATTAGCCTAGGGTTTTCATTTTCCTAGATTTTCAATCCGATGTTGTATAACTGGTTAAACTAATTTTCATTATTGCAGATTCAGCTATAACAATGAGCGTTCATTTCGACTACGGTGGTTATTATGTTGTAACTGTAAAAGGATTTAGGTGGATTACGGTGGTTATTACTCGTCCCTCTCTCTCTATGAGCCCTCAAATTCTCATCTCTTCACTTATCTGTCTCTCAGGTTTGTTTCAAATTTAACTCTCCTTTGCTTTACATTTCGACATCGAGTATGTCTTTCTGACTTACATTGTGATGTTTTCGTTGAATTTATTGTGTTTTGGGGCGAATCCAAACATGAGTGACTGGTCATTCGACCCAAATGAGGATTCAAATGAAAGAAACCTTCGAGAAGTTTACCGTTTGGAGAAATAGAAAGATTGGGTAGCTGACAGTATGGTAATGTCCTTGTGGTAGAAATATCAATCAAGAGACCACATAAAGAATCAAAAATACTTGGTTTACTTGTGAGGAGTTTAAGGTGATAATGAAATCGCTAACAACAATTACATTGTATGGTGAAGATCATGAGAACACATCTAATTTTGTAGTGTGACGGATTCCACTGATACACATATTTGGGACCCTCGTAATGGAAGATGAGGTAGAAAGCTTGAAGAACACATCCAAAAACCACATAAGTGATCTCTTTGATTGCCAGCAGCAGGTCCACAATCTTGAGAAGGAGGTGGAGATGCTGAAAAATATAATTACAAAGCACTTAAAGTAGTTAAGAAAAGGTTGGAGTTGATGCATGTTTAATCTAGCTTTGGTAATGTAATGGACTAATGTAGTTTCTTTATGTTAGTGTCGAGGATTTACGTTTCCTAATGTTGATGTTGCTAAGTTTATGTTTTGTAATGTTATTCTTGTTTATGTTTATGTATAGAGTTGGATCCGTCTTGTACTCTAACAAGTTAAGTTTAAGTTTATGAAGCAATTTTTTTATGTTTTCATGCTCTATTATAATTTGAAAATCCATCGAGGATCGAGAATTAGAGAAGTAATATAATCTGCTTCAAGTCAAATAACCAAAAACTTTGGATTTGGTCTTTCTGCTCCATTAGTTTCATTAGTTCACTTTTCTTTTTGTTGCTTCAAGCCTAAGTACAAATATCAATAAGTAGTTATTTGATCCAATACCAATATAACAAAAAAATTTTAAAATTGTTGAATTAACTAAATCAGAATTTTATCTATTTCCTTAGTTTTGAACTTGATATTAAATAGTTTGCAAAGATCTGAGTCTGCATTTAGCCGTCAGTACCAAATCAGAATTCTAAGAAATGACCGAATACAACCAAAAAACAAAATAATCGGTTAGTGAGATCCCTTAGTTCTTTTTCCTCTTTGCTGACTTTTGAGGATGTCTTGTACCTTCACAAAAGATGACCATCATGTTGCCCATCCCTTGTTCTTCAGCTATACCTCTGGTACAAGCATCATCACCATGATTTGGATTCTCTTTTCTCTTTCCCTTGACATGCTCCTCCACATGTGTCAGGCTATCATTCATGGTATCAAGCCTTTCATGAATTTGCTTGAAGCCCAAGATCATCATCTCCTTAAGGTCTTGAAAGCCACCTGTTATCTCCTATTTCTCCTTCGGACAACGAGATGTCTCACCTACTATCCACTGCATGGCCTCTTTGTCATCAAGGTGCATCTGTTTGAAGTACACTTTCTTCTCAAAATGCACCAGTCACCTTATCCAACCATCAACCATAGAGTCAGCCGCATCGTCTTCTTATGGAATCTGAAAGATCAATCCTTCTTCTTCCCGGGTTGTTTTCAAGAGCTTTGAATCATCTATTAAGTAAAACAGAAACAACATGTACAACAAGAAGTTCAACAACCAAAATAGCATCATGTTCAACAAAAAACAAGTAAATTCATGCAGCCAAAGTAACAAATACCACACCAAACACTTTAATTTTTGCAGCCAAAGTAACAAGTACAACAATTAACACTTTCTTCATGCAACCAAAGTAACAAGTACCACACCTAACACCTTAATTCCTGCAACCAAAATAACAAGTACAATAACTAACACCTTTATTTATGGAGCCAAAGTAACAAATACAACAACTAACACCTTAATTCATGCAGCCAAATTAACAAGTACACCAACTAACACCTTAATTCATGCAGCCAAATTAAGAAGTACAACAACAAGTTCAACAAAAACACATAAATCCATGCATTTTATCAATGTTTTACTCCGTCTTTGCAATGTAGCACCTTGTTGCGATTTTATTCGTCTTTGTGTACTTCGTTCTAGGAAGATATATCTCGTTCGGTGGTATCACTTCCATTACACCATCATCCGAGTCTTACATTCAACAAACACAAATTACAAGCAACATGTTTAATACCAATTCCCATAACTAAGACAATCAAAACTGAGAGAATCAGAATTCTGTAAAATTAAAACTATCAACTGAGACAGAAAGACAAAAGCAGATCCCATAATTCTCTAACACTAAGACAATGAACTTATACTTCCCACATATCAAGCGCTAAAACACAACAAATAAACTTACCAAAATATCAACACAATTTCAATCAATATATTTGTTAATTGAGACTCCAACTAAGACAATATGAATAAAACTAAGATAATTATTTCCATATGTCAAACTAAATAGAGACAATATGAGCTCTCCATATGAGCTAAACAAAGACAATCATTACCAAATGAATCAAAATGCTATGGCCTTTTTGGTGAATCATTACAATATTCACCAAAAATGTCATAAAAACTGAGAAAATTTCTCAAACATATACAACAATGCGAAGTCAAATCAATAGACTTTGTAAAAAATTCGAATCAATTTGTTAATTTTAACAATGATAGACATTGAACCACATTCCAAATTGAGGTAATACAGAAGGATTTGAGTCTTACCATATCAGTTTCTTCTTCTTCACGAGCGGTCTCATGGGTTTCTTCTTCTTCTCGAGTGAACTCATGAGTTTCTTCTACTTCAATTTCTTCCTCTTTTTATATTTCTCCTTCCACTACTTCTTCATCATCTTCCTCTTCTATTACTTCGGGATCTTTGAATGCTTCGTCAACTCTTTCAGGAAGAGGATCCAAGCGAGCCAGAGCATATTCGACTACTATCCTAGGGCCACATCCCCTAAACTTTTCCACGTTCTTTGTTCTCGCCATTACTGTAGAGATTCTCCAATTTCGATTAAGGTTCCGATGGTGATAGAGATTCCATTTTTTTCGTCGACGTTGAGTGTTTCTCGTAAAAGAAGAGAAGAATGAGAACGAGTTAGGTAAAAAAATTAATGATCCCAAACAGTAAGCTTACAAAATTTTCAGTTTAATTGGTTACCAATTAATTATACTGGTTTATTTGTGCTTTAATCTGAATTACAAATTGGTAATGGGTTTAGAATCCTAAAAGCAGGTTGGGTCACGTAAATAACAAAAAAGGCCTTGAACACAACAATGATCAACCACATGTCTATTAAAATACTGAAATACTTAATTCGGTTTAGTATTGGAGGAATAGTTGTACTCAACGCAACGGAGAGCTTTTATGCATTTGATCCATGTCTTCGTCATTTGAATAAAATTCTTATTACTTTTCAGAAAATTTCTCAAGGTTTTAAATGTATTTATTCAATACTTAACTTATAGCGAAATGCACTATTGTGGTAAGCAAAATGAATTAATTTATTTTCCATACCCACCGAAATAAAAAAAACAATGGGCCAAAACGTTGAATTATATATATATATATAACATATATGGAAAATCTATACTAAAACTCAAACAAATAATATGTTGATATGACTTGTCTTTTCATGTCAACCAATCCTCAGGATTTTACATCCTATGAACTATGGTCGTAGTTTATAGTTTTGGTGAACAAGTTGGCTTGTGTTGTTAGTTACGCTGAGCTTAACTTAACGACAAAAGTACCAACTGTTTAACTTGTATCACACATATCAAATTAGCTGGAGTATACTTGAACAACAACTGTTTCAGAAGTGGAACCATACGCAATATCTTCTGTCTTTATTTACTTGTATGGTCAGTTGGTCACATGGATCGTTGGTATTACACAGTTGAGTATATCGTATGCCTATACTTCTTTATTTTTATTTTTTAAGTAACTAGAAGATTCAAAAATTATCATGCGGAATGATACAACTATTATAGATAAAAATTTCATTAAGAAATTAACATTTAACTATGTAATCAAAATTTTTTGGTGTAACTATTCATTATTTTGTTACATCATAATTGGAATTACATGTTCAAATTTAAATTTAAGTCTTCTATGTATAAAATCTGGTAGTTAATTATTAAACGATGTGATATTCCAATATATATTTGTTAAATAATATGATTGATTTAATGGATAGTGTGGTAATTTTTATTTTTATTTATCAAGAATTAGATCGATAAATTTTAATGTATATTCATTTACATAATTAAATATCATAACTATTGTTTTTTTTACACGAACTTTTTTCCGTGTTCTTTGTTAACAAATATAACATAAAGTTATCTATAAAAGAAGATATGGTATATATTAAGCAGCTAATAATTAGAGATACTAAATTGTTTTTCTCAAAATTAGGGATCTTTTGCTTTTTGCTCAAT
>JAKUCM010001037.1:0-45000 GCA_023374145.1 Lepidium sativum | reverse complement strand
TCAACCCCCTTCATAGAAAAGAAAACAAAAAGAAGTTAGTAGTGTTAGAGATATCAAATCAAAGATAAGTAAACCAATTCAACATGTAGTAAAACAAGTCAAACAATTACTTCTATTTGAGCTCAAATTAGATCTACAAATATTCATATATGTTATAGCTCAATTTTCAAATTTATTTAGGAAAAAACGCCCAAGTATAATATTTTATATGCCATTTTTATTACACTATTTCCCAATATAAATGCTATTTCAATTAATTTTCTTTGTACATTGTTGTTATATTTGCAGAAGTTATGAGCATAGCGTGGCTATGATGTTGGAGAGACATAATGGACCAAACATGACATAATGAACCATTATCTTTATAATCATGAAAATAAAGAAGAAAAAATAACTAATATCTGAACCACAAACATTAAGAAAATCCTCAAGAAAAAAGATAAAATGAACAAGAAAGGCTGTATCGTATAACTGAAATTTATTCATAAACATATCAACTTTTCGGGGAGGCTTTTGGTGGTCCAGTAGGTGGAGCACTCTGCGAAGCCGGAGTACCACCGCTACCTGCAGGTGCTGCAGTTCCGGCAGACCCATCGGAAGAGTATCCTCCGCCTGCAGCTGCTTGTGGGTATCCTCCGTAAGACCCATAAGACTGTGGTGCTTGACCATATCCATATGATGGGGGAGGGTCCATACCCTGACGTTGCGGGTTGACCATATCCAGACTGACTTCCATAGCTCCCGGGAGCACCAGGAGATTGCTGGTTCTGACCATAAGCTGGTGGGCTTTGCAGCCGGTGGTGGTGCTCCATATCCAGAACTGTACGCTGCTGCTGGTTGCTGGCTGCTGTAACCAGCCTGAGAAGTCGGAGCAGCTCCGTACCCAGTTTGACCAGTACTACCTTGAGGAGGAGGCTGTTGACCAGTTGTACCGTACCAGTCTGTCCAGACTGAGCCGACGATGGGGAGCAGCTTGAGATGTATCTTCCTCTTGACTTGGATTAGTGGTGCTACCGTAACCACCCTGTTGCTGATCATACCCAGCAGCTTGACCATATCCCGATGGCTGCGAGGCATTGTAACCTCCATACGCATCTTGCTGGTAGCCTTGCCCAGCTTGGCCATAACCAGAAGCATGCTGGTAGTAATTGTACCCTGTAGTATCAGTCGGTGGGGCTGAGCTACCACCACTGCTTTGTTGTTGTGACTGTTGCTGACCGTAATAATCATACTCACCTTGTGCACTCTGCTGGGAAGGTGGCACAGATGACTGATCCCAAGTAGATGAGTAGCCAGCTGACTGTTGAGGATAACTTCCGTAAGGTGATTGACCGTACTGAGGTGGACCTGGATATGCTCCCGGTTGCATGTAACCATAACCGGGTTGTTGTGCTGGTGGGCCACCAGGTGGTCCCCAGCTTGATGGGGGGCGGGCTTGATAACCACCTTGTTGTGGATAACCTCCACCCATTGATGAGTTTCTCATACGATTCTGCACAAAACAACCCATGAAGATAATAAGCTTAGGTAACTTTTTAGCGGGAGAGAAAATAACAGGCAAGGCATAAAAACACATGAACACAAAAGCATAGACATAAAAGGAATAGCAAAGTCTAGATTGAGAGGCATAAAGGTTATGTAATTTACCAATATCTGTCCATATAGGATCAACCAAGATCATATCATATTCTAGAGGGTAATGGCAATGCCTACATACCGTACTGATTGGTGAAATTATTGGGTTACTCCTGCAGAAGCCCATCCCTTTCCCTATCCGAGATAAAATGGGTGCAAGAAAAACCACGAATACTATAGAATCTTTTGCAGGAATATAGCAACATATATATACATGGAACCTAGTTTTCAAAGGAAAAACTTGTGCAGCTAAATAATGTAATAGCAATATAAAAGTGCAATTTTCAACAATGTTAGTACTCATGGAAGCATATTATCAGAATCAAGCTGGGGTATGAAACTCTGGAGTAAGTTATGGCTGAAGGGTTTACCAAAAAACAAATTTAGGAAAGTTTAACGCCAAGTAGAATAAAAAACAGTTACTAGGTTAGCATACTATTGACATTAAAAATAGCTAATAGGTCTTCATATGTCAATCGGTGATGATGGAATCTAGAAGCAATAGCTGAACGGAAGTAGTTTTGACCCAAAAAAAAAAAAGTGTAATAAGAAGTGTATCACATTTATTGTATAGAACTGTTTAGATATATTATCACAGAAAGTTGAACTGAAACTATTCAGCAACCTCACAAAGGGTACCCCAAACCAGTGTAGGAAGATCAGCCACTTTGGCTGTGACCAGAAGCGATGAAACACTAATGTCTGCATATACCCCACAAACATAGAAAACAGAATTTCTACTTCGAAAATACAATTTGAAAAGTGACTGTGCTAAGGATGTCTTGTGGTAGCATTAGGAGTCATGAAGAACAATGCTAAAGGACAGTAAATTTTGATTATCAAAATATGAAAAGTAAATAGAAGATAAGGCTATTCAAAACTGACATAGAAAGATAAGTAACAGAAGCATAATTCTTAGTGTAGAAAGATATTAGCAAACACTGAAGCAAGATTTAATCAAGATGGTGATATAAGACTATCAAGATAAAAACATTTTTTTACTCACGCAAAACCCACAAAGTAACTTACGTTAATAAAAAATAAAGAACCTTTCCCTGCATTTAAGCAAAAGAGAAGAACTATGTACTCCAGTGTAGATGCGGCTATCATAAAGTGTTATGAAGGCATAAGAGTACAGCTCAATATCAGCATAATGAGTACTTACCAGCAGATACATTGACTAAGTGAGACCAGTTTAACTACATCACCTATAATCTAAACAATAGAGTCTGGCATCTACAGAGTAAAGGATATGCTAGAGAAACCTAGAGCTGACAACAACTAAATGATGTAAACATAACACAATATCAATTTCATGTAGAGCAATAGACACTGCAGAAGCCTGCCACAATCCATAAGAAACACAACAATCATACATACCTCGCCACTGATGATTTCATTAACTAATTGTTTAGCATGTTCAATCTGATCGGTTGTCCCATCAATCTGCAAAGTTCGCTCTGGCGTTGGATCACCAGGGGGCAAATGCAAAGGGATAACCTGCAAACAATTACCAGGGGATGAATAAAGTAACACCAGCTGGAGACAAACAAAGTCCGTATGTTGTGGTTTCACAACAAAAGAAAAAATTGCAAACAAACCTGAATTCGAGCTCCAGTCTTGGCTTGCATAGATTTGATAGTTTCACCACCTTTACCAATCACCAGACCAACCTAGAACAGTTTGTGTATTACATAAAAGGCACAGGTTACAGTAATCGGTCAATCTCTAGAGCTATAAGTACCTTATTATTAGGAATTTTCATAACAAATTGATCAGATCCTGCTTGTCCACCCATCCTACGGGAACCTCCACCTGAAGCAGCTGAACCACCTGCTTCGGCCTGAACCAAAATTATCAGATGCAGCTCTTAGTAATCACTTTCATACACAACTTTTCGGCAACACAGAAACAAGGATTACCCAAGAGTAGGACTACCTCTTGAAGGACATCAGTAATCAATTGCTCAGCCTTTGAAATTTGGTCAGGAGTGCCTGTTAGGTCTACAGTCCTCGTAGGAGCATTAGGGTCTGCATCCATATCTCGAGTAACCTGAATCTTTGCTCCAGATTGAAGTTGAAGATACTTGATAGTTTCTCCACCTTTGCCAATGATAACTCCAACTCTCATATTCGGAATATCAATCTTCTTCGTAGTGCCCTGAAAGCTACCATAAGAAACCGGTATCGAAGATGGAGCTGTCCCAGACATCTGCTTACCCTCTAGATTAAGAACAATAAGTCTAGTGTCAACACAATTCCATCAAAGAACTAAGTCTTAAACATCAAAAGAGGAAGGAAAATAATACACACCAGAAGGATAAGAGCTAAACCCTTTTTCACCGTAATCATAACCACCACCATTGTCGACACGAGGACGCTTAGCGTCAGCACTGTTAAGGAGACGAGCAGCTATCTCTTGAGCCTTTTGTTTAGCCATCTGAATTTCATCCATCGGAGGAGGAACGCTGTTGTAAGAAGACGGTGGAGGAACGGCGGCTGCGGCGGAATCAGGAGAAGCAGATGGGATCGGGCCAGAGGAGAAACCTGTGGGTCTACGGGTTGAAGGAGGTGGAGCAGTTTGCTCTTCGTATTTGCGTTTGTTGGAGTAAACATCGGATGAGTACTGAGATTCGTCCGCCATGGTTCACAAAGCTTGGATTAGAGAGAAACCCTAGACTTCAGAGGCGGAGATAAGGAGAAAGAAAAGACTGATGTGTGTCGCATATTCACGCGATTTTATATGCGGACAAAATCTTTGCATTACTTTTTTTTTTTTTGGTCAACCATTGGTATCATCAGATTTAGATTTTTTTTTCTTCTTCTAATAACACTAACGTTAATTTCATGCAATGTGCGGTTTGTTTAGAAAATATTTGTTGTCGGTCAAGTCTTTTTGGATTCGTGTCGGTCACTATTTTCTTTTGGAGCTAAGACGATTTTAACGTAAAATCACTCGTTGCTGTTGAGTTTTTGTTTCGAGGATTGTGAGCGAAGGTTCACTTAACTCCAACACCGTCACCATCTTTCTCTATATCTTTGCTCTTTGTTTCTTGGTTTTTGTTTTCGAGGTGGTGACCGAAGGCTTACTTAGCTCCACCACTATCACCATTTGCCCAATGTCTTTGCTCTTTGTTTCTTGGTTTTTGCTTCCGTGGTGGTGATCAGAGGTTCACTTAGCTCCAGAACCGTCACTATCTCCCCCTATGTATTTGCTTTAATTGTTTCCCGTGTTGTCTTTTAGCTGTCGAAGTGTGTAGATATGAGCTTCATCCATGGAGGTGTTGTGGGGTGTGAGTCTTTTCTCCGGCGCCTCAAGCTAAAGTTCTTCAGCTTTGTGGGGTTTTGTGGGGAGATTGATTTTAACAAGGATCTCGGGTTTCTCAGGAGCTCTTTCACTATAAGAAAACAGGGGTAAAACCGACAACCGACCGTTTAGTTGTTGTCGGAATTTTCCGACAAGGAAACCGACAACTGGCCACCGATTGTGCACTAGAAGAACAGTTGTCGGTTGTGGTCGGAAAATACCGACGTCTTCCGACAACCATAACATTACCGACCGTTACCGACCGCCTATTCCGACAATACCTCCGACAACCACTCACACACTTTTATGTCCGACAACCGAACCGACAATAGGCCACCGATATTACAGTAATATGAAGCTTACCGACCGTTTCCGACAACTTTTCTATTTTCCGACCGTTACCGACCACTACGGCTACCGACCGTTAGCGACCACACTTAATTACCGACAACTGCCGACGGGACAAGTAAAAATGTTCTCCATATGTCATTTTCCAGTGTAACCGAAATTAGGTGAAAACGGTCGAAAACGGTAGGAAATTTAATCCTATATATCCACACACGATCATGTTGTGGTCAAGAAAACGTATCAAACAAACAAAATGTCAAATATATATTTTCGAGCTTGGATGGATCAAGAAAAAAACGATCATGAAACGGGCTTACTCACCCGAGAGTATGCTGATGGGATGAAACAATTTATGGAGTTCGCTGGAAATCAAAGCATTACGCGCGAAACAGGTAAGATGTATTGCCCTTGCCGTAAATGCAAAAATATGAGATTTATTTCAGTAAAACAAGTTTGGCTCCATTTGTATAGTAGAGGTTTTATTCCTGGGTATAAAGTATGGTACTCGCATGGAGAAGATCCATCTATGGTTAATTTTTCTAGTACTAGTGGAAATATAGATAATGGTTTAGGTACTGGTGGAACTATGAATGTAGAAGGTGAATGTATGGTTACTGCTAGAAGTGGTAATGAATGTTACGGTGGAGGTGTTGTTGTCGAATCGGCAGTGGAAGGTGAGAACGTAGTTGGTTCAATTCAGATGGTTAACGATGCATTTAGAGAGAATATGTCTGCTTTTGAGGAGGGCATTAATAGAGGGGAAAAACCAAATCTAGAAGCACGAAGATTCTATAATATGTTGGATGCAGCGAAGAAGCCGTTGTATGGTGGGTGTGAGGAAGGGATATCTCCGTTATCGACTGCAACTGACTTGATGAATATCAAGACAGACTACAATTTAGCAGAGACATGTGTTGATGCGATAGCTAATTTATTTAGCCGGAGTCTACCTAAAGATAATATTGTTCCTAGTTCGTACACAGAGGTTCAGAAACTGGTAGCCGGACTTGGGTTACCGTACGAGATGATATATGTATGTACGGATAATTGTATGATATACTGGAGAGAGGATTCAGATAAGGTGCAATGTAGATTTTGTCGTAAACCTCGGTTTCAGGAAACATATGGTAGAAATCGGGTCCCATACAAGCGGATGTGGTATTTGCCATTAGCCGAAAGGTTGAAAAGGCTCTATCAGAACGAGCGAACTGCCGCTGCAATACGATGGCATGCAGAACATAATTCACATGGTGAGATTGCACACCCATCAGATGCGAAAGCATGGAAACATTTTATGTCAGTTTACCCTGACTTTGCTGCCGAAAGCAGAAATGTGTATCTCGGCTTGTGTACAGATGGCTTTAATCCATTTGGGAAACATGGTAGACAATATTCTGTTTGGCCGGTGATTGTTACACCATACAATTTACCGCCCTCACTTTGTATGAAGTCAGAATTTCTATTCCTGACAGTTGTAGTCTCAGGGCCTGATCATCCAAAAAAAGCACTAGATGTGTTTTTACAGCCACTAATTTACGAGTTGAACCAATTATGGGAGAGTGGCGTAGAAGCGTTTGATGTGTCTTGTCATATTAATTTTACGATGAGAGTCGTCCTTATGTGGACTGTCAGCGATTTTCCTGCGTATGGAATGTTGTCTGGGTGGACGACACATGGGAGAATGTCATGTCCAACGTGTCAGGACAGCGTAGAATCATTCCAATTAAAACACGGGAGAAAAACTTGTTGGTTCGATTGTCACAGGCGTTTTCTACCCATGGATCATCCGTACCGGAAAAGCACAACATTGTTCACAAAGAATAAGAAAGTGATGTACGGTCCACCACCAGAACCAGATGGCCTTACTATATTAACCCAACTGCGAGATTTTGGCGCAGAAAAAACGACGGAGTGTGGGGGAAATGGGCATTGTCCTGTTGATGGCGTTGGAGAGTATCACAACTGGCATAAGAAGAGTATATTTTGGGACTTGCCGTATTGGAGAACCCACAAGCTACGACATTGTCTGGACGTTATGCATATTGAAAAAAATGTGTTTGAGAATATCATCAATACTATTCTGAATGTGAAGGGGAAAACAAAGGATAATTTGAAATCGAGACTAGACTTACCTGATATATGTGATAGAAGAGCACTTCATGTACGAGGTAACAATAAAGTTGGTCCTTGTCCAATATTCCGTATGGATGCTTCGAAGAAGGTATGTATTGTAGTTAATACAAAATGTAAGCTACTATGATGTTTTGTAATTTATGAACTAATTATATGTAAATAGGTGGTATTTTTCGATTGGATAAAACACAATGTGCAATTTCCTGACGGCTACGCCTCAAATTTGCGCAACTGCGTAGACAGTGCAGAGGAAAAATTTATTGGGATGAAAAGTCATGATTGTCATGTCGTGATGCAAAGATTATTCCCGTTTGCCTTTTCGTATTTGCTTCTGCGCCTTGTACACGAAGCTGTTGCAGGTAAAATTTTTATAGTAGTATCATGTACTTTGTGTAAGCAACTTTTCAATAAGAAATAAGCTTATAAATATGCAGGTCTCGGCTCATTTTTCCGGGATTTGTGTTCACGTAGTCTCACTGTAGACGGGATCAAGAACTTGAACGACAAAATTTCAGTTATTTTGTGTAATCTTGAAAAGATTTTTCCTCCATCATTCTTTGATGTTATGGAACATCTTCCGATTCATCTACCACGGGAAGCAGGTTAGTAGCCTTTCATTTTGTAATTTTGTAATTTTTATATAGACTAAATGGTCAAGCGATTCCAATACAGAGTTAGGTGGACCATTTCAATACCGCTGGATGTATCCGTTTGAAATATACATGTTTCAATTAAAAAAGAAAGTGAAAAACATGAGTAGAGTTGAGGGTTCCATCGTTGCACAATGCTTAAACGAAGAAACTATGAATTTCTCTTCAACGTACTTTCATCCGGAAGTGCAGACAAAGAGACGTAGACCACCTCGACATGATGACGGTGGCGAACACCCAATGTATCCCGCATTTGCTCCTGATACATTTTCTCAGGTTGGTAGGTTAAGCGGAAAAGCAAAACAGCGGAAACTTAGTACGGCAGAAAGTAAACACATGCATCTGTATATTGCCAATAACTGTGTCGAAATTGAAGATCTAGAGCGGTATGATTCGTATAGTTTTTGTATTTCATATTATCATTCGTGTATTGATTTCATATATGTATAAGTAAAAAATTATACTATAGGATTTACTTGGCCCAATTAAGAGCAGCTTATCCACATATGGCTGACGAAGAACTGCACGGGTGATTCGAATGAATTTGATTCTGCCTCGACATAAGATGTTTGTAGCAATTTCGCATAATAAAGACAATATATTTAGCTGGAAATTTAATGACTTATTTTCATGAATTATTATTCGTTTCGCCTCAATTATGCATACCGAATATAATAATTCTTTCCCAAGAACAAACTTTTGATTTTTTCAAAACCCAATTAAAAATAAACTTAATTATTGCAGGTTTTACACTAACATTGTTTTCAATTAAACTTAATTTAGAATTACAATAACCTGTAGGAACCGGTTGGAAATTTACTGACGACCTCCGACCAGTGAAAAGAAGGCTGCAAAACGAAGCGGCAAAATCAGCAGCAACGAAGCGTCTCCTGGAAGTTGAAGGGACGCTATCCGACGATTTCCGACCACTACCTACAACTTCCGACATTTAATCATCTTCTCCGTCTCTTTCTTCCCCATTCGCGATTGTTCAGAGCATCTCGAAGCCGACGACGAGTCGATCAGAGACGACGCCTCCGTCACCGCTTCCGCCACCTCGACATGTAAGTCTTCTCTCTTCTCTTCAATCTATACGCGATTTCCTTGATTGAGCAAAATAGGTTGCGAATTTGATCAAAATAGGTTACGAATTTTAGCAAAATAGGTTGCGAATTTGAGCAAAATGGGTTGAGAGTTAGGTTGTTTGGTTGGTCGGATGGTTTGAGGGTGGTTGATTTCGCAAATCGGATCTCCATTTCACCCCTTCACCATTACACCATTAAACCTATACATACACCTATACATACACCTATACATTCAACAATTACATACACATTTATATACTTATTTATATACACAATTACATATATATTTATATACTTAATTACATATAAAATTTAGTTAACTACTTAATTATATACTAAATTTTAAACTTAATTATATAATCAATTACGTATTAGTCGGAAATATTACATTAGTATTTAGGTAAAATTTGCGAAATTTGCGAAATTTGCAAAATTTTACAAAAATAAGTTAATGGGTTAAAATTTAGTACAATTAACTTGCTAAAATTTAGTACAATTAGCTAAACTTTAGTACAATGTTACTTGCTAAAATTAAGTACAATTAGATAAAATTATAGACTAATTATATGTCGAAAAAACAAAAAATTATATATATATATGTCAAAGTATATATAGTTTTCCGGGAATTTTGTGTTTGACAGGTATACCTACAATGACTTTCAACGACACCTACACGGTGTCGTTGACTCGGACCAGACACAGAGTCCGAGTCCTGGTCAACCATCTCCCCAAGAATCTCAACCGCAGGGTTCTGTGGCCCACCTTACAATAGAACAACTTCTCACTGCAGAAGGTCGTCGTCATATCACCGTACTCGACCCAAACGGAGGTTCTTGGTGCGTTTTTTTCTATTTATTTATATATATTTATCTATTTATTTTATAGATTACATTAAATTAATATATTTAGACTCCTAATGTGTACTAAATATTTGTCAGGTTTCGGTATGAAAAAGGTATTAAGAAGGCTATTCTTAAAATGATTCAGCATCAGTTGCCCCAGGCTTATCCCCGCTACAATGACTTCCCGCGGGAATTGCAAGAGAGTTGGTTCAAATCTTTCACGGTAATTGTATTCTAAATTAACTGTTCAATTATGCATGTTTATTCTACATATTTCTTTTACATATTGGAATTAAATGTGTTTTAATTATGTACTTTTTTTTCAGCAAGATTTTAATTGGGACGTCGAGCTGACTCCTCGGGTGAGAGCTGAGTTCGATAAACAGTGTCGCGCTTCTTACAAGAACAACATACATGAATGGAAACAAGCTTGGAATGCAGGAAAGAAACAACATCCCCGTTGTAGCCCGAAACTTTTCCAAAAATTCATAGCATATTGGGAGCACGAGGACACCAAGAAGGTCTCAACAAGAAACTCTCTCAACCGGAACAGCAACCGCGGCGGATTAGGAGTTGCGACCCATAACAACGGGGCTCAGACTTTCGAGGAGCGTTCCCGTGTCCTGGTAAGTTACTTAAATAAATTACAAGTAATATTTTTAAATTAACTACAACTTTGAAATATGTTTTGTAGGCTTCTCAGCTTGGTGAAGAGCCTGATTTATTCCTCCTAATGGAGGACACGCATACGAACAAGCAGACGAAGCGGGTAGAGGACAAGAAGGTTCTCGGTGTTCTTGAGACGGTGAGGCGGAAGACCACCGAAATCTTATCGCAGTGTAGTCAAGAGGGCGAGGGTAGTTCTACCCAGCTTACGCGGGAGGAAATCGATCAGCTCGTCATTGAGGTAAAATAATTTTTTAAATTATTTTAATCACTTTTACTTTATATTTTCTCTTTTTCTGCAGTCCACTCCGCGTACCAAAGGCCGTGTCTTCGGCCTTGGCAATCTAGTTACATCTGATGGTGTCCCGGCTCGTCTCACACACAGTTCCTTGACACCGTCAGAACGTGAGCAATTCAATCAGATGCGGTTGAAACAAGAAGAGATGGAGCGTCAGGCAGAGGAGAACAACGCCAAATTGCGGAGATGGAGCGTCAGATGCAGGAATTCGCAAAATTCCGCGAAGATTTTATGAGTTTTACATCATCGCGTAATTAGCTTCTTATATTGTAGTTAACATCTATAATTTCTAAACTCTTTTATCTTTTTATTTTTAATATAATATAATTTTTAATTTTATTTTTATTTTTAATTTTTAATATAATATATATTATTTATTTCTAATTAATAAATGTAATTTATTTTTAATATAATATATATTATTTATTTTTTTATTCTAATAACGTGGTTGTAGGAAGTGGTCGGAAACTTCCTACGATCTCCGACCGCAAATTTCCGACCTTCTCCGACGCCACTTTTCCGACGTTCTCCGACGCCTCGTTTCCGACCACAACCGACAGCTCATGTCCGACAACCACCGACATCTCCCGACGTCCTCTCTCCGACGATCTCCGACAGCACGTTTCCGACCACTCTCTGTTGTCGGTAATAACCGACCACTACTGACGGGTTTATGGTTTCCGACCATCTTAAACCGACCACTCTGAAACCGTCAATTAGAGTCGGAAATTGCATTTTGCCGACGTTTACTGACCGGAATCACTGTCAGAATCAGCGTTTCTTTCTTGTAGTGTTTGTCTTGTTGAAGATTCTTACTCGAGCGGTTGCTTATGGGTGGTTGGAGGCTCTCTAGTTTGGCTGTATAGTCTCATCAAATTCGCCGTGTTTCAAGCCGCTCAATCACGAAAATTTTTGTTCCAGCCGGTCTCAGTTAGATCCGCCGATCTCTTCTGGAGCTACTCCCACAATTTTCTCCTTTGGTTAGGGTCTCTTTTTCTTTTGTTTTAGCTGTTTAAGTTTGTAGGCTAACTTGTGACTCAGACTTTACTTAATCGATTCCAGTGATTAATTCTTATTCTTATCTTGAATTTTCTTCTGGCTGTTGAACTTTTTGGTCTAGGGTTTGATGGGGCATTAGTTTGGGGTAATCTTTTCTCTTGTTTATTTGGTAAAACTATTCTCGCATCTTGATTGGCTTGAGTGTTGTAGTTTTTGATTCTTCCATTCGAGCGAGTTTTTGGTAGCACGCTCAGTCGGGTAACCTTTGACATTGGCAATCTTAAAATAGAGAATCATCATTTTTAGGGAAAGTCGTGCATTGATTTCAAGTCATCGTTGAAGGTCTGCAACCCATCTTAGAGCATGTCCATCCATTAGAATCCCATATGGGCTTCTTAACATTATTTTAATCACAAAAATGTTAATGCCAAATTTAAGAACTCTTCTACCACCATCGGGTTCCAATGGTGGGGTTCTTAAAATGAAAAGATTCAAAAAGAACAAACAGAATTAAAAGTGTTTCATTTATGAAAGTGTATCAACATTAATCATTTTCTGTTTTACAACCCAACATACAAATTGTATCAACATGTTTGAAAACAAATAACACAAACAGAACCAACAGAACAGAACACACAAACAGCAGATCAAACCTGAAGGCAGCTCGTAGGTTTCAGCAAGCTCTTCATTCACATGATCTAGATCAACATCCTCGTTTATGTGTTCATCAATCCATTCCTTAATGACACTTTCTCTTTCGAAGTTAAGGTCTTCGTCATTGTTTGAGGCAAATCCTAGCCTCAGATTCAAATCTATTTTCAAAGAAAAATACCAATTTCACAGGAAAACATCAGAAAGCGCAAAAGAGTAACGAGAAAGCAAAGAGTCGAAATTTTAGTACTTTCACTGAAAAATCGTAGATCACAAAGATCATTTGAGTCTAGAAGCGCATCAAACACACAAACCCTAACTCTTACATAATTCAAATCAACATCCTCTCTTTATGTCACTTTCATCTTCTTCATTTTTTGTTTTCGCGCCTACTAATTGCAGGTTTACGTTTGCAGGCACAAAATTTGGTGAATGTAAATCATTAATGCAATGAAACAGGATCAAAAGTGATGCATTCATTACCCACTGAAGATGTAGGATCAGGGTCTTCGACATTATTGGAGGCAACTCCTAGCTTCCCATTCAAAGAAAACATGATGAAATAAAACATACCTGCGGAAACAGTTCATGTGCATCATACCTTAGTATTCAGGTCACCTAGCTGCGAGGCATAATCAGCTGACCTATAATGCAATGCTTCACACTCTTTTGTCTGTCATTAATAAGGCTTATCAAGAAAAAAAAACATAAACCATAACATTAATAACTCATTGTTCAAGACTTTTACCCACCTTCCAACATAGACCCCGGAGAGAGACTGGACTGGCTACTATCTCAAGGTAAAGAGGTAATTGATTTTCAGATCTTAATATGTTTCGTAGATACGAAATTGTAATATAAAGAACTAATTTGTAACCCTAATTTGTCAATAATACATCGAAACACTAATTTTTGAAATCCTAATTTCGATCCGACCTAACCCTAATCTAACAAATCGAACAACCATAACTAAGAAATAGAGAGACGACGTACATGTATGGTTGGAGAGAAGAAACCCAATAAATTGCTTCGCGATTTTGGTGAAGCTTCGCGTCGAATCGTCAGCGATGGGTCCGATGATGAAGAAGCGGCCGAGAAGAGGAAGAGAAGAGGAAGAAGAGGAAGAGAAGAGGAAGAGAAGACGAAATCAACGATTTCGGCATAAAATCCTCGAATCGCCGCAGAGAGGAAGAGAAGAGGAAGAAGTGAAGAAAGAGCGTGAAAGGAGAGAAGGGTTTTGGTCAACAATACTCACCCAATGGGGGAGTGACACGTAACTGATCTTAAGGGTTTCTAAAAATCCTTAAGTAAGAACCGTTTCTTAACCTCCTGCCCATTTTCTGATTATTTTTAATCAAAACAAATCATAAAAACCCATTAAGAAATCCCCAATGGAGAAGGTCTTAGATTTCGGGAAATCCTTAGGTCGGATGAAAGATTTTATTCATTGTTGTATTTGGTTTTAATCTTAGGATCGCTATCGTGTCATCTTCTTTGTTATAAAGGATGAATGTGTCCTTTGTTCTCTATGTAATTTATTGTATTCTCGGATATTTGTAATCTTTCAAATCTATTATCAATTAGATGAAAAAAATAAAAAAATATTTAACTATTTTAGTTTGAATATGAGTTGGATTTAGTTTTTAAAAATGGTTTTTTTTTGTCAGATTTGGTTTAAATTCGGATATTCAAATTTTATAATTAAAATTTTATCTAAGTGATTTCCTTGATGAAACCAAGTGTATAATGGGATAATCAAAATTTGGTTTTTCTAAATAAGAAGGATCTTCATATTTGGTCCAAAAAGCAAATTACTTAATTAACAATATAGTTAGATTAAGCCATTGAGAGGAAAAGTTTTCTCTCACCAAAAGATCAAACCATCGTATCTACTTTTGTTGTCCCTCTCTACGAGGAAAATCTATCAATTCTTAGCGAGATAAATATTTGGTCATTAAATAATCAAAATATTTTGACCAACCGATATATTATCAAAATATTGTGACTTTTTGACGATTAATACATACACGACTAGAAAACAACTAAACTTTGACCATGATTATAATCATAAATTGGTAAACTTCCGGCGACTAGCTTTTACCGCTATCGCTTGGACTTGTCACTTCGTACCTTGAATCAATCAATCAATGAAAACAATTGTACCTTGAAATGTCAAAGTTCGTTGGTTAGAAATTTTGGTTGGTCAAAAATTAATCAAAACAACTGTTTTTTTTACCAATTTATGATTATAATCATAGTCAAAATTGAATTGTTTTCTAGTAGTGGTGGTTCTAACAAAGACGAATTTGGTAAAGAGGAGGTCCTTGTCCATCTTTTTAGTGTGCTTCCTAGGTTTTGCGTCTTGGCTAGGGATTTAACTTTGGGTAAAAAAAACCCGGTCCAATCCAAACCCAAAATAAATCCGTCCAGAAAAAATCCAAAATAAAAAACCTAGTAATATATGAGTTTTATATGGATACCCACATATAAAAAAGAAAGAATTACAATAGTATAGATAATTCAAAATAAGAGACAGTATAAAAAATGAGAGATAATAAACAAGAGGAGAGAGAGTAAAAAGAGGAGAGATAGTAAAAATAGGAGAGAAAATAAAAAAGAAGAGAGAGTAAAAATAATTAAAAAGATGAGAGAGAGTAAAAAGAGTTAAGAAGAGGAAAGAGATTAAAAAGAGTTAAAAAGAGAAGAGATAGTAAAAAGAGAAGAAAGTAAAAAGAGAAAAGAGTAAAAAAGAGGAGAGAGAGTAAAAAGATAAGAGAGAGTAAAAAGAGGAGAAAGAGTAAATAGAGGAGAGAAACTAAATTGAGGAGAAAGAATAATAAAAAAAAAGATAGAGTAAAAAGAGTTTAAAAAGTAAAAAAAAAAAAAGAGAAAGTAAATAGAGGATAAACAATAAAAAAGAAGAGAAAGTAAAAAGAGTTAAAAATGGGAGAGAGAGTAAAAAGGATTAAAAAGATGACAGAGAGTAAAAATAGTTAAAAAGATGACAGAAAGTAAAAACGAGAAAAGAGAGTAAAAAGATGAGAGAGAGTAAAAAAATGAGTGGTAGTAAAAAGAGGCCAAAGAATAAAAAAAGAAGATAAAGTAAGCGGAGAAGAGAGGGTAATAAAAAAAATAGAAATGAGAGAGTTAAAAAGTAAAAAAATTGAGAAAGTAAAAAAAATATAATGAATAAAAAAGATAAAAGAATATATAATTGAAAGTCTATTGAATATCCGTTACCCAACATAAATACCTAAAAAAATCCATTTGTAACAACCCTAGTCTTGGCTTGGATGGAGTTGATGTGTTTGGAAGTGGCCTGTAGTGGTAGATCGACAAGCAAAACCGTTATATTGAGGGCGAGAACAAATAAGAAAGAGATCTCCAGCGGCGACGCTTTTCTCTGGTGGTCTTTAGTGAAACAGGTGGGATCAGGCTAGAGAAGAAACATGTGGTCCTATGAGTTAAAGAAAAAGGAGCAGTTTGCTTTGCATTTGTTTGAGAAAACATGGGATGAGTACTGAGATTCGTCCGTAGTTGAGGATGGTTGTCGTCTTGAAAAAGACTCTGAGAAGAATTGCTTCCTCCTATCCTCCTCCACGACAGTATGGCTCCGATGTTCTCATCTCATATCTTTCAACTCCAGCGTTTCTCAGACGTGGTTCTTAGAAGCTTCTCAAAAGCGTCTTGTTGTACCGGTTATAGCATGGACGAAACTGGTGACAACTTGGTGATTTGGAGGTTTTGGTCTTTTTGGCGGTGGATCACTCTTGGTGGGTAGCGGCGGTGGCGTAAATGTTTTTTGCTGACAGCGATAGCGGCTAAGTTTCATGGGCCGAATTGGACTGGCTTCTCTCCCCCAGCCACTAATATTTATTTATTTTAGTTTGAATATGAGTTGGATTTAGTTTTTAAGAATGGTTCTTTTTTTGGTCGGATTTGGTTTAAGTTCGGATATTCAAATTTTATAATTGAAATTTTATCTAATTTTTTGAAGTGATTTTCTTGATGAAACCAAGTGTATAATGGGATAATCAAAATTTGGTTTTTCTAAATAAGAAAAATCTTCATTTCTAGATTAAAATGCAAATTACTTAATTAACCATATAGTTAGTTTGAGCCATTGAGAGAAAAAGTTTTCTCTCACCAAAAGACCAAACCATCGTATCTACTTTTGTTGTCCCTCTCTCCGGTCGCCGACATTGTTTGTTTGTGACCGGAAAGACTCATCAATTTCCTCATTTTCCCTCTATTTTTCCTCTCCCTCTCGTCTAGCCCTTCTCTTTTGTATATCAAGTGTGGTTTGTTGATCTTTTTGGTAGATCTCTAGATCTAGCTTCGTGGATGCATGGTCGCGACGGAGTTTCTAGATTGAGATTTGTAGATCCGGTTCTAGGATGTACGAAGCCGGTGTCGACAAGGTGGAAGTTTTCGGATACACACTACAAGAAAACATGTTATAATGTGATGAGATGTTTTTGACTAAAATTTTAGTCAACAAAACTATGGCCAAAAATCTATCAATTCTTAACGAAATAAATATTTGGCCATAAAATACTCAATTTAGTTTGACCAGTCAATATATTATCAAAATATTGTGACTTTTTTACAATTAATACATACACGAGAAAACAACTAAATTTTGACCATGACTATAATCATAAATTGGTCAAAAAATAGTTGTTATGATTAATTTTTGATCAAAATTGAAACGTCAAAAATTGTTGGTTGGTCAAAAATTAATCAAAACAACTTCTTTTTACCAATTTGTGATTATAATCATGGTCAAATTTGAGTTATTTTCTAGTAGTGGTGGTTCTAACAAAGACGAAATTGGTAAAGTGGAGGTCCTTGTCCATCTTTCTAGCGTGCTTCCTAGGTTTTGCGTCTTGGCTCAGATGGAGTTGATGTGTTTGGAAGTGGCCTGCAGGGGTAGATTGACAAGCAAAACCGTTGGTTTGAGAGCGAGAACAACTAAGAAAGAGATCTCCAGCGCCGACGCTTTTCTCTGGTGGTCTTTAGTGAAACAGATGGGATCAGGCCAGAGAATAAACATGTGGTCCTACGGGTTAAAGAAAAAAGAGTAGTTTGCTCTTCGTATTTGCATTTGTTTGAGAAAATATCGGATGAGTATTGAGATTCGTCCGTAGTTAGGGATGGTTGTCGTCTTGAAAAAGACTCTTAGAAGGATCGCTTCCTCCTCTCCTCCTCCACGACAGTATGGCTCTGATGTTCTCATCTCATATCTTTCAACTCCAGTGTTTCTTAGGCGTGGTTCTTAGAAGCTTCTCACAAACGTCTTGTTGTACCGGTTATAGTATGGATGAACTGGTGACAACTTGGTGATTTGGAGGTTTTGGTCTTTTTGGCGGTGGATTACCCTTGGTGGGTAGCGGCGGTGGCGTAAATTTTTTTCTCTAACAGCGGCTAGGATGGCATTTAGGATCTTTAGGTCATGTTCTTTTAGCAGTCGCTAGCGACAGCGACCAAATCATGTTTTTTTGGCAGTCACTGGTTTAGCGAATGATCCCAGCGACCAGCGACTGCGTCTTTCATTCGCTGGAAAATTAAGCGACTAGTCGCTGAACCAGCGACTGCCAAAAGAACAACATAGCGACTAAAATTTTTTTTTTTCAAATATTTTTTTCGCCAATAACTTAAAAAAAGATAAAATAAAATATATAAAATAAATTAAAATTTTGTAACTACCTAAAAATTTGTATAAATATCCATATATAATTTACATATACAAAAACTAACAAATAAATAAAATTATAAAAATTTAATATATAATATATATTTTTGTTGTTAATTTTTTACTTTATACTATTCTTTATATTTTGCTTTATATTTTTAGTTTTTAAAAATTTAATATATAATATAATTTTTTGTTCTATATTTTTTACGTTATTCTAATTTAAAAATATTAGTAATATAATAATTTTATATCATATATACTAATTATATACTAATAGATAATAAATTATTATATTTCATATATGAATGTATAATATTAATAAACTTCTATATGAATAAAATATTAAGTATAACAAAAATATTAAATGATATACATATTTTTATATTTTAAAAATTAAAATATTATATTTTACATTATTTTAAATTTTAACTCATATTTTAATTTTTGCTAAGTTTCATTATTACAATTTTTAAAAAGTTATTATTTAATTTTTTTTGTCTTGATATACAGTTACAAATTACTTTTTATCATAAACTATAAAATTAAAAATTAAAAAAATATTTTAAAAATATTGTTAGTCGCTACTGCAAAAAGAACAACACAGAGAATAGGCGCAACAACTGCTAAAAAATATAAAATTGATATAGTGATCGTTGTCGCCAGCGACAACAAAAAGAACAAGGTCTAGGTATAAAGTTTCATGGGCCGAATTGGACTGGCTTCTCTCCCCCAGCCCAATAATTTTTTTGGTTCTAGATATTCTTTTTATTTTTACTTTTTTTTTTTATTTATTTTTGTGATTGTGTCTGTAATACTAATATGGTCTTTCCTGTGAATTCTATTTTAATAAGAAAATCATTTATCAAAAAAAAGTTATATGGTTAATTATTTTCATCTTAAAAATAAAAAGGATACCTAGAAGGGGACATGTATGGCTGTCAAAGTGCTCGCATATTTCATTTCTGACAAAATTACATTTTTCTAATCATTACTACAAGGATATAAGTTTATGTATTTGGCCTTTTTGAATATTTAGAAATGAGAGATTAACCGTATGCAACACTACCTTTAAAAAAATTATCGATATTTTTCTCATAAAATTTATGAACTTTTGAGTTACCAAAAAATACAATGTTCAAACCAAAAATGACATAAAAATAAAATAACAAAATTTCACAACAAACAACAAAGTAATCTGACGCTTTTTACGGAAATAATATGTTTTGGGTATGTACTTGCAAAACCATCTAGGAATTTTCACCAACCCTAGTTCAAATGCCAAAAAGGGCTATAGAACATAAACACTTAACATAACTCTTTTGACCTATGAGATCGAGCCTTGGGAACCATGATCCCTAACAAAGAAGGTACATAAACTTTTTTTTCTCCAATATGGAGGAATTTTGTGGAAAACTAATTATCCTTAATAATTATTTTACCTTTCAGCAAACCGAAAAAAAAAAAAACAGATTGTGACTACAAAAAAAAAGGTTTATTGTATTAGAGAAAATTTCAAAAAAAAAAACTGAAATATCAAGAAATCACCAAAAAAAACTTGGCAAGCAAATATAGTTTGTATTAATATCCAACTATAGCATCTACTACAAATTAAAACTCAATCTTTGAGAAAACTGAGAAAACTGAGCAGTTTAAACTTTATCTTACAACATAGTTATATTTTAACTGATTTTAAAACACTCTTTCATTTTTATTATAAAACAAGGAAAACATTGTAAATAAAATCTAATTTATTGAAATTTCAAATCACATAGCAAACTTAACCCAAATCCGATTTGAAATAGTGGCACAACCCTTATAAGATCGAACACTTCAAAAGCAAGCAAAGAGATAGAATCGATCTGATCTACTTGGAGAAGAAAAGGAGATCATTAGGTTGCACAAAAGCCGCAAAAAACCTTTGATATTCTGTTAGTTCTTTGGATATGACACACCAGAGAGATTAATAAATTCATAAGCGATTTTGATAAGAAAGTTGTTAAAAGTCAAAGTATTTACAACTTAAGTTTAAACTTGAGTTTAAATAGAAAAGACAAGGCAAATCTTTAAAGTTTTAGAAATAGGTGGACGACAATTTAACCTCTCTTGTATAGCGTAATCCAATTGGCTCATTAGAATTTTATTTGAAAAACATATTGGGACAAAACCAAGTGACGGAAAAAGAGTATAAATGGATTTACACACCCATTTGTTGAATGCAAGTCAAAATCATGTGGTTATACTTGGACGATCCTCTTCTTGACTTTGGATCCGAATGATGAGTCCTCCCATGGCTTGATTGAAGAGTTTGGTCCTCGATCTCGTCATTGGTCCTACTGGTATACGCATGATATCTTCGTCTGTTGGCTCCAAGGCTACACCGAGTGGATTCTGGTCGAGTCTGGTGGTAGTCTTCTCTAGCTCCCCAGCTTCACTTGAACTGTTCTTGATCAAGTCTGTAGCTTGAATGTTCTCCAATCCGCCCAATATCATATCAAATGGGGTATTTTTAAGATTCGAATTCGATCAAACCTGAAATATGCATAACCAAATCCGAAACAAAACTTTACCATATTTGAACGAATCTTATATGTCTAAACCATGAAAGTCCAAAAAACTCGATCCGATTAGGTCTGGATACTCGAATGTCCACAACTAATCGTGGATGAGATAATTACACAGTTTGCATGACCATGTAATCTCGCGTACTAGAGCGAACTTTGAGGAGTTCTAATTCTTGGAAGCTGTCTTTGAATGAAAAAAAAAGCATTGTTTTGAGGACATATCTCTTATATCAGTATCCATTTTTCTATTTTGGAAAGGAATACTCTGGAAGATATAATAAAAAAATCGAGTTATAGGATTATTATACAACTATTGTTTTTCAACGATGGTCCTGATTTTTGTGTCCTTCAAACTAATGCGTGGAAGATACAATCCTCCTAACAAAAAACTTGTGACAAAGATATTAGGAGGTATTACTAAGATATTAGGGTGTATATATCCTGCGTGTAATTGAGCGGTAAATATGATTTCGGTTTGAAAAATACTTAAGTTACCTATTATAAATATATAAATATATATATATATATATATATTCGAACATGGCCTAAGAAATATATACATCAAGATCGAATTAATTGACCGCAAAGATAATAAGTAAGACAAAGCCATATATATGATCGGCTACATTTCGTGCCACGATCATTCCAATGCTGTCCACAAGTTCCATTTTAATTATTTGTCGACAATACTTTGGTTTAACTACCGATAATATCACGTGACCCATTTTGGTCGTAAATTACTAGTAACGTTCCTTTCATTTTGGTCTCATGGTTAGGTAATACCCTAATTATAGTATCACGTGACCCATTTTGTGCTTTAAAGCTTAGGTCCACTTTATGATTTCGGAAACAAATCTCTCAAAATCTCCCTTCATGGAAAGCATTCAATTACTGAATGAAGATGCATTATATTTCAATTTTTTTTTTATTTTATGGAGAGATTCTTGTAAAAAATTCTCCGATTTAGAGATAGCTTCTCAAAGCTTAGCATTGATGGCATCAAAGCTCAATTGTGTGTTCGATTTCTGGTTACAAAGATAAATCTATGATTAGTTAGAAAGAATTTAGGGTTTATAAAATTTTAATAAACTGAAATAATAATAAACTAAGGGTGAATTGACTCAACATCACTTAAAGAAATTAGGTTGGTAGCATAAGTTTTGGTGATACTAGTTCTCTATTTTTTGACTACTAACACATATTATCTTCCTAATCTAACGTGAGACAAAATACATGAAATAAAAATATTTAATGAATTAAATAATAAAATACACACTACTTAATAAAGTTTTTAGCGGTAAACATATAATATTTTTGATATATGTCGACTAATTTTATTTTTAATATATAGGTAACCTAACAATTAGATGGTAACTTATTAATAAACTAAGATATAGTATTCTTAATTATTAATTAAGTATACACTAAGAGCATCTCCAAAAAGTCTCTCTATTTTGAAGTTTCCAAAACTTTCTTTTTGAAGTTTCAAAGTGTTTCTCTCCAAAAGTAAAACTTCAAAACTTATTTTAAAACTATTTGTATTCTATACAATGATCCTTATATTTTATTACAACTAATATAAATTCATAAAACTTTTGATAAATAACTAACACATCAATAAAAATATTACACTAATATTAATTAATAAAAACTTGCATTAAAATATAAAACTAGAAATAAAAATACATTATTAAATATTACATTACAAAAAATAGCATATTATTCTATTAAATTATTTCCGTAATGCTCTCATATGCGATCAACTAGTGCATTTCGAAGGAAGAAATGACTCTCTTTATTTTTAATTTGTAGATTATGAGGTAAAAATTGTTGAAAACGGAAATATTCATTTTCCGTCATTTCAACCGTTGCTTCTGCCACTGATCTTGTATCTTTTATCGGTGCATTGATATCACGTTCATCTTCAATTATCATGTTATGCATTATAATGCATGCCGCCATTATATCATGCAAAACCTCAGTCTTCCGGTAACGAGATGATCTTGCTATGATAGCAAACTTCGACTGAAAGACTCAAAATGCACGTTCAACAATTTTTCAACATGAGATGATTGAATTGCGAATGCAAAATGAAGTAAAAAAGTTAGCTTTAAAAGAAATAAAAGAGGAAAATAAAATATTGCTAAAAGACTTAGCTTATATCGGTGATATTAATACTCGTGAGTACATTCGTTCTAAACAAGAAAGAACAACAACAACTACCTTTGGTTACACAAATTTCTTTGGACAATATTTTGAAAATTTTGGAGTTTCCGGAACAAGTTTACCAGATTACTAGTGTTGTTGTAATCTTCATGTACCTTTCTAAAAGGTTTTATTTATTAAGTTTTTTTTTGTTATATTCTTGTTGTCTAATTGTACTTTTAAAATAATATAAATCTTACTTTAATTTTTTATTTTATTTTATGTGTAAAACTTAAATTTATAGAAATAAATTTAAAGATTTATGAGATATAAAAAATTTAAATGATTAAAATGAGAAATGAGAAAATATTTAAGAATTATAAATAAAATATATAATTGTAAGGACCAAAATGGAAATAAAAAGATGAAATTTCAAATTTGAAGTTTTGAGTAGTGATACTTTATATTTGAAATTTTACTACCCAAAACTTCAAATTTAAAGTTTCTTTTTGGAGAACAAAAAAATCTACATTTGAAGTTATAAAGTGTCTTTTGGAGATGCTCTAATAAAGTAAAGGATATAAATTTGAGAAATGATAAATTGTAGCCAAAAACAAATGATCCAATTGGTTGGTCTCTGATTTGTTTAGACATCAGATGGTAAGTTTGGTCCATGATTAGGTTATATATTAGATTGTGTCGATCTAATGGGTATTTATTGACTCTCGTAAAAAATGATATTCCCTTGGTTTCTTAATATAAGTTATTTTGAATTTTTTTATATTTCAAAATATAAGTTGTTTCTATAATCAAGACAAAATGTAAACTACAAGACAAATTTAACTCTTCATATTTCTGTTCATTTTTAAGCTACTTTTCTCAATCAAATACTAATATAAAATAATATTTTTTAGAACATATGAAATTTTTTTTTTTTAATTGGTGTATATTCAAACAAAACAATTTGTATAAAAACGGAGGGCGTAATTGATAGAGTTTGCTACAAGTACCTAAAACTGCCTAAGAAATGCAACACGTAATAACTTATGGTCACCTACTTCAGTTTCCCAAAAATTAATTGTAACTTTTCAATCATGGTATATTCTATAAAATCAAGCTCTTTGTACTCTGAAGAAGCCATCACAAGATTGTGTACACAGAAGAACCTTTCTTATAATGGTTTACATAAGCTTGTTTCAAGCCTTCATTGCTATCATGTTCTTCATTAGCTCACTTTACTTCTTCATGAAATCCAATCGGAGTTCTCATATTACGACTTGGCCCCTGCTTGGGATGTTTCCGGCTCTTCTCATGGAGGTCCACCGGATCTATGACTTCGCAGTAGAGCTTCTCGAGATGTCAAGCTTGACGTTTCAGTTCAAAGGAATGTGGTTCGCTAGAATGGATATGCTGATAACTGTGGATCCAAACAACATTCACTATATATTAAGCTCAAACTTCTTAAACTACACGAAAGGTCCTGAGTTTAAAGAAGTCTTTGATGTTTTCAAAGATGTGATATTCAACACAGACTCAGAGCTGTGGAAGAACCTGAGGAAAGCTGCTCTAGCCAGGCTTAACCATCAAGGGTTTCAAAGGTTCTCAGTAAGTGCCACAAGAAGAAAACTCGAGAAGAAGGAACAATCGTTAACTTGCAAGATGTTTTGAGAAGATTCACGTATGATATAACTATGGTTCTTATTACTGGATCTGATCCTACCAGCCTCTCCATTGATATGCCAAATAACAAGTTCGCTGAAGCGATAACCGATGCTGGAGAAGCGATTCTCCATCGACATATTAAACCAAGGTTCTTGTGGAAGCTCCAGAAGTGGCTGGGACTAGGTCTAGAAGGGAAGATGGTAAAAGCTGATGCAGTTTTCGAAACTGTGTGTGAAAAATACATAAAGGAGAAGAGAGAAGAGGTAAGATCTCAAGGGATTAGTCACCAATCCTATGAAGAAAGTGAAAGTAAAGGTGTAGATTTGTTGACGTCCTACATCAAACTAGACACGAGCAAGTACGAGCCTTTGAACCCGAGTAACGATCAATTCCTCAAAGAAGTCATACTGAATTTCATTATAGCCGGGAGAGATACCATTGCCTCATCACTCACTTGGTTCTTTTGGCTTCTCTCAAAAAACCCTAACGTGGTAACTAAGATTCGCCATGAAATCAACACAAATCTGCCAAGTCTTGCAAACCCCACCGAGCTAAACAAGCTTGTGTATTTACATGGAGCCTTGTATGAATCAATGAGGTTATACCCACCAATTCCATTTGAACGTAAGTCTGCTATAAAACCAGATGTGCTTCCAAGTGGGCATAAAGTCGATGCAAATTCTAAAATCATTATTGTTCTTTACGCGCTTGGGAGAATGAAAGTTGTATGGGGAGAAGATGCACTTGACTTTAAACCGGAGAGATGGCTTTCAAATTCCGGTTTAAGACATGAGCCTTCCTTTAAGTTCTTAGCTTTTAATGCTGGTCCGAGAAGCTGCCTTGGGAAGCAGTTAGCTATGATTCTGATGAAGACAGTGGTCGTGGAGATATTACAAAGCTATGACATTGAAGTTGTCAAAGGGCAGAAGATCGAACCACTTCCTGGTCTTATTCTCCGCATGAGGCATGGACTTAATGTCACAATTACAAAACGAGACTCAACTTAGTGCAATCTTGAAGCATGGTCTTTAAGAATTCTCTCAGCCACCTTTATCTACTTTTATGATCGTTGGAATAAAGAATCTGTTATAAACATAAGTTAATTACCTACATTGTAGGTATATAATTATACATATATAAATATTTAAAATACTTTTATATTTTTATAACCGATTTATAATTCACTCTTTCACTTTACTTATTTCTCTCAATTCTCTCTTTTGTATAAATAATATAATATAATATATTTAAGTTTATAACAGAATCAGTATTTTAATATTATGTGTTTTTGGAGGCCGTCTCAAACAAATTCAAGGTTTTTGTGTTACTCAATAAACCAACATTGATTTTTGTAATTTGAGAAAGCACACAGTCTGGATTGGAATAGCAATACAACGATTTTTAAGACAAGAAAACATTACATATACAGTGAGAAGAAAGGTTTGGATCACTGAGCATAGCAAGAACCAGGTCCCGAGGGCGGTCTTCGTGCGTACCAGTTATCCACTGGGGCCGCTGGTACCCCGCGGTTATTCAATAGACATCTGAAGTAGTGTAGACGTGGCAAAGCTGCTATTGTTATGTTTCCCTTGGACACAGCCTCTCTTGTGCTCCACATCCGTTCTGTTCACCAACACAAATAAAGTTGACATGAGGCACTTAAATGAAATAGACTAAGTCCGAACTGAACTCAAAGTATTGTACCTGCAGCAGCTGCAGCTCGGGGCCAAATTGTCTGAAGGACAACAGAGGTATCAGCTGTCTCGCCCCACATGCAAACTTCTCCTCCTATCACAAGTTTTTGGAGAGAAGGATCCTCGATTCCATTTAGAGGCTCAGTGTTGTAAACCTGGTGCCATGGAACATCTAGATGGTCAAGGTACCAATATCCTTGATTACTGAAAATGCATCTGAATCCTTTTGCTACTGCTTTTTGACATATATCAGACACCAACCTGCAAAGTGATAAGAGAGAAATTTTTACATATACTACACAAACAAAAAAGAATTTTGTTTCTATATGTTATTGTGTGACCTTACCAGTTTTGTATCACTGTCCGGGGATCAAGATCTTTTCCAAATGAACTAAAGGTTTCTTCCCTGAGATCATTGCATAGTATTCACAGAAGTCGTGTCAATAATTTGGATTTTGAAGCCAACTAATACAAATTTGATAAATCCAGAACTTAAACTCATTTTCCATAAATCAAAGTTCTATAATTATGAATAACCTTTGCAGTAAGATTAGACACTTGAAAAACTAGAGAACTTCACAGATCATGCAATTTATGTCAAAGATTGTACCAGTTGACAGGTGTCCAGTTTTTGGAAATTGCTATCTGTTGCGCTCGGAGTACAAAGTATTTATATGCGTCTTTAGTCGTGAAGTTGCGATCTTGAAGCCTGCAGTTGAGAATGATGAACATATCGAGCAAAATGAGATAAAGAATAAAGAGTTTATATATCCATTAACTAACATAAATAGTAGGAATTAGCTCTATACTGATTAACAAGACAAGATGAGAGAGTCATGACTGTACCATTCTTTAATATGAGTTGTGTTTTTCCAGCAACCTGCTCCACAGGAAAGCAAGTAGCAAAGATCTTATGTGAAGCAACGTCCCATAATTAAATGACATAAAAGTAGGAAATTTAGGTGTTAAACAACTAACCTGTATTAACTTCATCACCACCCAAATGGAAAAGCTCGAATGGAAATATCTTTCTCAGATCTGCTACAAACATAGATACAACAGAAAATATGAGAATAAACAAGAAATACAGACATACATACATAAATATTGCATTAGAGTACACAAATTAAGATGCATAATGCATGATGGTGGATGGGCCAAGATGTCCTAATAAAACGCTTCACATCTCTAGACACTTGACTTTTTCTTCACAAGATTGAATACTCTAATTGGATTAGAACACTGGAAAATGAGCAATGTTTCAAATGCGCATAATTCATGGAGAAAAGAAGTAAGAATCTGAAGTAGACCTGCCAAAATGCCAGAAATCACATCAAATGTAAAGTTTTTAGTAACATCAAGGGGCTCTCGGCAAGACAGAGAGGGCCAAAGATCAGGGTATCCAGTTCCCCTACAGTAAAAACAAACCATATGATGAAAGATGATAATTGTAGTATAAACAGTATAGGAATACAAAGCATGGTCGCAGTTTATAACAAAATAGCAACTTAAAATCCTAAGCTACTAGGGCAGTTACAATCTCGTGCTAGAACATGTGCATGAATATTAATAGTGTGACAATAAGAGAGAGGAATATGATGAAAATGTTTAACAGTTTCAGTTATGATTCTTACCATGATTCTGCATGGCCAGGGACATCTACTTCAGCCATGACATTTATACCTGTAATCAATATTTTAACCATGAAGCATGTTGCTAATTAAGAAATCAATAATCACATAGCAATCCTATCAAAATCATAATCAGCTTATTCAATAAAGAGCTGCTTGCCATAACAATAATGTTAGGCTCTAGAGTTAGTAAATAAGTACCTCTCATTTTGGCAAACCTTCACAGTGGAAATCACAGCGGACCATGAGATGATGACGATAAAGAATATCAGTAAGTAGAAAAATAGTTGTATATCCACTTACTCAAACAATGAAAGATATACAGGGAGAACTTGAAATTAATAAGCAACTTCTTTAACATACAAAACATCAAGCCATTACCTGACAATCTCAGAGGCATCTTCAACTGTATAACGTTCCCATCTCGAATAAGCTCCTTTCCACAAATTAGGATATGTAGGAGTTTCAAGAGGAAATGATTCCTCGTCTACAATGTGCCAATGAAGGACGTTCTACCTCCCATTACCACCCAAGGGAAAAAGAAGAAAGAAATTAGATATCTGTTATATCTTAAAATAAAGTTCTAACTCAAAAACACAAACAAGATTTCTTACCAGTTTAGCGAATGACATAGATTCAATTACTTGCTTAATAACATCAATTGGTAAATAATGTCTTGATGTATCTGCAAATGTAGAAAGTAGTGATAAATAGCGGACAGATGATTGCATTATTTTTACATGCGTTAAAAATGCGAACAAGAAAGAGGAAAGCACAAAGTTGTGGATTATTACCTATTAGGAGACCTCGGTATTCGAATCTAGGTTTATCTTGAATATACCAGGGAGCTTTATATATTTGCACGGATTTGGTTAAATAATCAAAGGCACACAATTGGCTAAATGTCTGCACAAATTTCAGAGAATAACACAATTAGCGATTCATAACACTGAACACCAAACACAACTGAGAAATTTTTGATGAAACAAGTCAAGACTCACAACTCAAGATCAAATTAAGTGAAAGACAAACGAGGAAATGGTAGTGAAAAAGACAAGCGAAAGATAACATGTCTAAGAAAAACAAATGGCAAGAACATACACTATTCAAAATAAGATAAAAAAAAGAATAGGTTCCTAAAGACTCAAAATAAGGAAACTCAACACTTAATATCTCTCACCCAGTTAAGGAAAAATTAAAAATCTTAACCAAAAATGTGTACATTGTAATGATTGTTTAAAAACCAGTACAAAAGCATCTTCAGCTCAGCTGATTCTATTCAAGAAAGATCACACCAAGCAACAAAAGATTATATGTGAGTCAAATGGAACATATTATACTCAATACACACTCACCTCCAATCCTCTGAGTGCACCATAGACTGTATTAGCCTAAAACACAAGAAAAATAACCCATAAGTTTATCTCAGAGATACAATCTTTAGTTGTAGAAGACATAGCAGCAGCTACAAAACCTCGATTGTGGCTGCTCCAACAATTGATTGCTCGTTCTTTGGCGACACCATCAATGTATAACTCTCATCCACACCCAATTGGAGCTGAAATTGACAAGATAAACAAACCGAAAGTAACCAATCTTTAGTTATTACCACTTTCCGTTCCTTAAAGACTGAAAATTTTCAACCAATCTTTAAAAAAATCTTACCTCCTCAGAATCCGAATGAACAATGATCTTCAGAGAAGTGATATCATACTCAACCATTCTCAGGAATCTAATTCTCGCCAAGAGAGAAGAAACTCTACCGGATGCGTGTTTGAAGATAATGTCCATATACCTTTCAAATGCAGCTCTAACAATTGGAGATCCACCTCCATTTCCAGCTACGTCAAGAGTAACGGAGGGATCCACTGAAAGGGTTTTGTCACCGGACGAGAATTCCGCGGGCAATGGCCATAGATAAGGAGGATTATCAGCCGGAGATGGAGTTGACAAAGACGAAGTGATAGATAAAGAGCCGAATATCAATAGGAGGAGAAGAAGTAGGAGAGCCCCATCTTTCCCCATCGCATCCTTTCTTCCCACCATCCAATCTTATCTGAAGATTACACATGCAAAGACTTCACTTTTCTCTTCTTAAATTCAACAAAATTGCAGCTTTGTTCCTCACAGCATCAAATGTAAGCCAAGAAAATTCGTTTCTTCCATAGACTCTTTGTTAGTTCAGTGATTTCTTAAACCAATAACCATCAAGTTCCACGAATCTATCAATCTACTCCGACTTTAAAGCCTAAAACATACCAAAATGGGAATATGAAGCAGGAAACGAGAAGAGCCCAGTATCAGACCAAAAAAGAAAAGTCAAACTCCAGAAGACGAAAAGCGAATAACAACATCAGAGTTAACGAATTGGGCTACCAACAACAAATGCTGTAACTATACCATTTCAAGCGACGAGACAATTCCGAAACAAAAAGACCAGAAATACCTCAAGAAAAGACAATGCAGAATCTAAAGTAGGAAACAGAAACAGAGAATCTAAAAGAATGATAAGTACCAAAAGGGCTGAAGCCAATTTTCCTCGGTTTTCTTCGGACGATTTGAATTTAGGAGATAAAGGAGAGACCTATCGGAACTTACAGAGCGAGGAAGATTGAGAGAGCAGTGAAAGATAGATCTTTTATTTCTCCTCTGGAGAGAGATTGAGATTAAGCACATAGAACAAGAACAGAACAGGACAGATAAGGAAATGCGTTGTCAAACTTATTTATTTTTGTTCTTCACGTTTTAAATGTTTTTATCTCTACACTGAGAGAGTGAGAGGTGGTATTTTTTTTTCCTTTTTTGTGTGTGTGTCTCTCATGGCTAAATTTATTGAATAATCTCCTCTATATAATATTTCTTTTATATAAAAATGCTACTTTTAAATTATAAATTATAGAAAATGTCATAACAAGTTTAATATTATTTTTAGTATTACAAAAATATATTTTATGGTAAAAATGATAAAAAATGGATTGTATGAAAAGATAACATACTTTTAAAACTTGGTAAAGAAAATAGCAGACATATAGGTTAGACGTACTTTATAGACAACAATGAGCCAGAATACTGACATATATCACGTTAAAGTATATGTCGCGTTAATAGATTACTCACACGTGCCAAATTACTCAAAACATCGTAAATTTATTCTGATTCTGAACGCACTTGTCTTTCCTACATCTAACCCATATGTTTGGGATATTTTTTTCCACCATGGGCATTTATCATGTATGCCCGCTATGAATTGTTGATACGTGGCAATTTCTCAAAACAAAGAGTAAGATTATTATGATTTTTGAATACATTTATCTTTCATAGACGTCTAATATATATAGTCGAGACATTCTCTCAAACCCACGGTGAAAAAAATGGTTTGGTATTTTCTCCAATATTTTGAAGAAATTCATAAACTCGTGGCCGTTTAATCACAAAGAAGTTTAAGATATGACCATCAATTTTGGAATTCGCTATGAATCGTACGAAACTTTTGGTTTCTCCATTGTTGAATGAACAAGTGTTTTGTCTAGATCTAACACAATCGTCTTCTTCGTCTTGTCAAATGATTTAACCGATTCTTTATGCATGTGATCTGAGTTTTCGATGACAACGAAGATAATTTCGTTGATGACGATTGATGGATTTTATAGTTTTTTATGACGAGTTTTGTCGCCATTTAAGAAGAAATAGAGAGCAAGAGAGGTAAGTGTTTCAAGGATGCAAAATTTTGTTTTTGCTTATGCCATAAAATTTGATTTCATGGCAATAATAATGAATCATAAAATGATGGCATTTCATATAATTTCAAGTTAAAATGTGGCATATGGTGTAAACAATTCTAATAAAAATCTAACTTCTTAGAAATTAACTTTAGTTTCATGTTATTGTACATTAGGCATTAGTTACTTTACTAGAATATTAGTAAGATTAGTTTTGTCAATATGTTTTAACGTGTAGCATTAAATGTTGGATAAGTTCAAAAGATTCAACATTTACTTGGTGGAAAATTTTCTAATAACTTAGCCTAGTTATTAAGAGTAATATATTTTCCAAGTTAAAAAAAAAAGAAAATAAGGAATTAAAAAATATATTCCTAATAAGAAAATGAAATTAACAATGTTGTGTTAATCTATGGATACCTGAAATGAGTTTTGTCTAAGGTAAGACTTTGAGTTGTTTAGTTTTTGAGTTATGTTTCTAAGTCATAGATAAAAGCAATTTCTTTAATCAAAGTTTTCCAAGCATTATGAAATTTTATTTGGTATCAGGGCAATCAATCTAGATAAAGAATCAAGACCGAGCCATGGGAGACGAAGGCAAACCGCCAAAGCTCATGCTTTCAACAGTGGCGTTTCCGATGTTGAAGTCATATAACTTCATGGTGTGGTCATTGATAATGATAGTTCTCTTGTGTGTTCACAAAGTTTCAGAGGCGATAGATCACAGATCAACTATTGCTAAGAAGAATGACTTAGCGATCTCATTACTCTTCTAAGCTATACCCGAAAGTTTCATATTACAAGTAGGTGAACAAGATTCAGCTAAAGGTAAATGGGAGGCCATTAAATAAAGACATCTTGGAGCGGATAGGGTCAAGGAAGCAAGATTACAAACTCTTATGTTTGAGTTCGAGGGAATGAGAATGAAGGAAACAGACACAATTGATACCTTCTCAGGGAAGTTATTCGAGATCGCCTCAAAATATGTGGCTCTAGAGCATATAATTTAGGGAACCAAAGATGGATAAGAAGTTTCTTAATAGTCCACCTCACCATAAATCCATTCACATGACTTCATCTTAAGAACAAGTTCTTGGACTTGAACAATACTCCATATGAAGACATCGTTGGTCGTCTTAAAAACTTATGAGGAGAGAATGGTTCTATGTGAAAATTAAAGTTGTGATGAGAACTTGATGTATGCTAACTACGACAACCATGGAAATGGATCGAGGTATGAGAGCATGAAAGGAAGATGTAGGGGGTCGAGGAAGAGGCTGAAGGAGATTTATTTCAAGAGACCAAGACAAAGAGAAGAAACATTGCTCACAAGTTGTGTGCTTCCGATGTGATAAGAAGGGGCACTTTGCTTCAGTTTGTCCCGAGACAAAAAAAAGAAGCTAGAAGAGATGCAATAAGGACGAAACATAAGAGAAAAAGAGAAAGAAGAAGGTATTAATGAAGAAAACATGTTGCCTAAGAAATACGAAAATGACAAAAGGGAATATGTTTTTTGGTATTTGGATAATGGAGAAAGTAATCATATGACGGGAGAAAAAGATGTTATTCTCAAAGCTAAACAAAAAAAAGTAAAGAGGTGAGTGAGATTCAGTGATGGTTCGTGTGTTGATATCGAAAGAAAATATGATCGATATTGATTAAAGGAAAAACGGGTAAACAAAAGTTTCTCACGAATATCTATTATATCTCAAGACTCAAGAGTAACATACTGAGTTTAGGACATACTACTGAACATGGGTTGTGATGTTAAGGAAGATTATCTAACATTATTGACTCACACGGAAGACTTTTACTAGGAGTCATAAGATCACCGAGTAGACTCTATAAACTCAAGCTAAAGATAGGAAAGCCGATTTGCTTACACTAGAATTAAAGAAGAAACATGGAAGTAGCATGCAAGACTTGGTCATGTTAGCTTCATAAAGATTGAGAAGATGTCAAAGCATAAGATGGTCTTAGGCTTACCCAAAATTGAAGGAGAAAACAATTTTGTGAGTTTTGCTTGGTGGGTAAACAAACTCGACAAAGCTTTCCAAAGGGGACTGATTTTCGTGCTTCACAAGTATTGGATCTACTTCATGCGAACTTGTGTGGACCAATATCACCCCCAACTCATGCTCAAAATAGATATGTGTGGACTATTTTGTTAACGGAAAAAGGAGAAGCACTTAAAAGGTTTAAAGGATTCAAGAATTTGATAGAGAAAGATCTTGGAAAATCTATTGTAACACTAAGAACCGATAGAGGAGGAGAGTTCACATCACGAGATTTTTGTGATTTTTATATCAAAACCGAAATCTGTAGACACTTGATAGCTCCTTACACACCTTAACAAAACGGTGTTGTAGAAATAAGAAACTAAACTTTGTTGGAGATAACAAGAAATATTCTCCAAGCTGAGAAATTTGTTGAAATTTTGTTTATAATATTGTTGAATTTTATCATGTTTTATTTCATTATATATATATATGGTAGTTGAGACCCATTTTTCTGAGGAGATTTGTATCATGCAAATTAACTTACTAATTTTAGATAATAAACACTCATTTTGTAGAAGAAGTTGAGTTTAATTGTATGTAAAAATATGAGGAAACTTGTATAATTTGTTTAAATATGTAGTATGTATATAATTAATTAATTTGAGAAGCATACCAGGTAATTTATTGTTTATGCTTGATAAGGCTATTAATTCTTCGTAGGTATGAAAGCTGAACATCTCTGTGGGGATTGAACATACAGTTTCAATTACTTCGATAAATGTTATGAAGTCGGTGAAGCGGATTGATATCTTTGATCACACAGTTTGAAGTTGAAATTACTTCAGATAATGTCAAACCCACTGATGGAATAGATTGCTCATTCTTTCAAAAGATATTTGAATAGATGTAGTCGGTGAACATGAATATATCTTTACATAACCATATACTGCAACTTTGGAGATAATATTAAGCAATACATATCATATTTAAGTAGGTAATTTAACTTTATTGTTCGAAAGTGTTTATACCTTCTCATCAAGCATCAACATGTCCACCCCCCATGACCTTTCCACATTTTTAACATAATGTGCTTCCCATATCGCAAAAATCTTGCAATTAATATCATGTTGAGAAGTACGACCAGCTTTCAATTCTAAGAAAGAGAGCTAGAAATTGCCATCTTGTTTAATTTGATGATAATTTGAGATAGTTGTATTGTAATGAGTGAGTATGATCATTTAGAATTACCAAATGATCGGTTTATATGTGAAGAGAAGTGTGAGGTTACATTTGTTGTGAGTGAAGACAATTTAGTGGGGATTTAAGACAATGTAGTGGAGGTGGAGAGTTAAAGTAGCAATTTATGTGTGTTTTTTAATAGGTATGAATTTATTATCTTGTTTGAATATACGAGAAAATAAAAATGTTGTGAAAACTAATTTTAAGAGTATTGCATAATTACAATATTTATTGTATATATAGTTTTCATAAAAGTAGTCTTAAATTAGACATTTTTTTATTGTAGTCGTACAATAAAATATAATAGTATAATATTATTTTCTAATATGCTTTATGAATAATTTTGGTTATTTTGTATTTGTGGTTATAGATTTGAGATGGTATATATAGTTTTCGTAAATATGGTTTTAAATTAGACATGTTGGTTTTTTCCATTTCATTATAGTCGTACAATATAATAATATAGTACTGTTCTCTAATATGTTTTTATAAATAATTTTGATTATTTTGTATTTATGGTTATAGAATTAAGATTATATTATTGATTTATGTTTTGATTTGGAAAGATATTACAGATTTTTAAATTGTGATTTTAAATATGAGGTATAAGAAAAAAACAAGACTTAACTTTATATATAGAGATATCTTAATATACATTAAAAAATTGTAATTAACTGAATACCAAACCTACCAACTATATGAGACTGTTTATATTTTTATGACCTTTTAAGCCCTAATGTGCTCTCTCTCATCCTCTCTTTATCTTCTTTCTATTTTCTTCTTATTCTCTCAGATGCATCTCTTCTAAACTCATTGGATGGTGGTGGTGGTGACGATATGCGTTCATAGCGAAATCAAAATTATCTAACAAAACAAGAATTAGTCGGAGATTACTCAGATTCTTCAAACAGATTTGATTCAACTTCAAGTATTCGTAAATTACGAAAATCATGCAAGAATTAAGGTAAATTACAAGGATTCCGGTTATCTCCGGTTATGATCCAATCATCTTAAGTACCATCCAGGTCAACAAGTCGCGTCTATGTTCATTGTGTTTGAAACAGAGTGAAGAAACATGATTGGAGATTAAGAATCTTCATATTCAAGAAGTTGAGTAACGATTCAAGTTTCTACGATAATAATAATAATATTTACACGTAATATATATTTTAAATACGGATACTAAATATGTTAACGATAACTATATATGATAGTGAATAGTTAATCAGTTATCCTAATTATATTTATGTTACTGGATAATAATGGAGACAAAAGATTAAATGTGCTAACACTGCACTTAATGCTCTGCCATTTTCTCTCACCATTTGATCTGATCGAGGATTCTCCAGTAAGTTCACACAATGGCCATAGACACTTCCTTAATTAATAAAACCCAATAGGTATGTGGAAGTATAGTCAAAGATCAAATTGAGACTTTTTAAGTGTTTTGAAGACTCCAATTTTTGTTTCAAGCTATTAAGGTGAATCCAGAGTCTTTTGGTCATAGAGAGGATTCACTCGACGGATTGGTTTAATGTTCATGGTTTAGAATCAAACCAGTATTTGGACATTAAACCGGACTATGCTAAAGATGCAATCAAATCGTCTTCTCAGCTAAGCTCAAGTCTTCTTCTCTGCGCAAAGGTTAGGTGAGTTTTGAGTTTATTTTTTATTCGATTGTAAGTTGTTCCAACTGATTCGAGTATAAGAATCAGTTGGTTCACGGTTTTGGGTTTTGACCTTTTGGGAGGTTTCATTCATCTTACTAAGTTTTCTTTCTTGGTTTTAGAGAGAGGAGAGAGATATTGTTTGTAATAAGGAGAGAGAGAGAGATTCTGGCGAGTTTGGGCTGAGAGGTTAGATTGTAAAGGAGGACTCGGTTTTGAGTTTCTTAAAGAGATATAGTAGATTCCAGATTTTGAGTTTTAACTCCGGCGAGACATAGGTTTCACATAGGAACCGAACTCGTTAAATTTCTCTTAGTCATTTTCCATTTCTTGCTCAAGCAATTAGAAGCAAATGATTATTTTCTTCTTGTTTTCACAAATTGGTATCAGAGCCAATTTATACTTCATCAAGAATCGTTTTGAAGTAAAGAAGAGGCAGTCGACACAACAAGATGACGAAGTCAAAATCGAAGATCGATATCTTTGATGGTTTTGGAGATTACGGCCTTTGGAAGAAAAGGACAATTGCATATCTCACAGTTGAAGGTTTGAAGGATGTTCAAAAGCCGTATACTCCAAAGGATCCTAAAGAGATAAAAGCAGAAGTTCAGAAGAAATTCTTGGAAGATGAACAAGCTCGCGCAGACAGAGATGAGAAGGCTATAAACCTGATTTTTCTCGGTGTTGGAGATCAAGTTCTCGGGAAGATTGAGAATTACACCAACTCTGCAAGCACAATCGAGGCTCTCGATAAGTTATTTCTTCCAACTACTTTACCTGATAGAATTTTCTCTCAATTAGAAGTTTATGCTTTTCAGATGCAAGTATCTAAGTCTATAAATAAAAATGTTGACGATTTCTTAACGTTGGTTGCAAATCTTAGATATTTGCAGATTGAGACTGAAGAAGGAACACAAGCCATTTTTCTTCTAAAATCTCTACCATAAGTTTACGAACACTTAAGAGAGACTCTTACCTACAACAAGGATAAGCTCAATGTGGAGGATGTTGTCATTGCAACAAAGTCCAAAAAGTGAATTTAAAGAAGAATGGATTCAATTTCAAGCCAAGTGGTGAAGGCCTATATGTCAGGGGAAGATCAAAATCGATAGGAAACGACACACCAAGAAACAGAAGCAAGTTGAGGTAGAAATCAAGAGACAATAAAGTTGGGGAGTGTTGGATATGTGGGAAACAAATACATTATAAGAAACAATGCTACAAGTGGTTAGAAAGAAACAAGGGAAACAATCAAAAGCAATAGAGAGGAGAATCTTTTCTTGCAAAAGCTGATTCAAATGACCTCATTGGTTTGGTAGTTTTCAGAGGTAAATGTTTCTCTAAAGGATTTTGACACTAACAAGTGGATTCTAGATACATGTTGCTCTTTTCACATGACTTCAAATAGGCATATGTTCATGAATTTCAAAGAAATAACATGAGGCAGAGTTAGAATGGCGAATGAAACGTTCTGTGAAGTAAAAGGTATTGGTTCAATACGTTTTAAGAACACTGACGATTCTACATTTGTTTTGCATGATGTCAGATACATGCAAGACATTTCTAGAAATCTGATTTCATTAGGAACTTTTGAAAGCAAAGGCTGTGATTTTAAATCAAGCTAAGGTGTACTCAAGATCATTAAAGGCTGCACATTTATAACCAAATGACTGAGAAGGACCTCTCTATACATTCTTCACGCCACATCAAATATGGGTGAAGCATGTGTAACATGTACAAGCACAATGAAGAGTACAAATATCATTTGATCTCCTCAACATATATGGCACAACAGAATGGGACATCTAGGACAAAAAGGAATGCAAGTTTTGGTAAAGAAAGGATGTCTCGAAGGCTGCAAAGACATTACTATTCCATTTTGTGAGGATTGTGTTATTGGAAAGACTCATAAGATCAGTTTCTCATCAGCAAAGCATGTCACAAAGGAAAAACTAGAATGTATTCATTCAGACTTATGGGGATCTCCTAATGTTCCCTTAAGTCTAGGTAAGTGTCAATGTTTCATTACGTTTACTAACGATTATTCTCTGAAAGTTTTGTTGTATTTCCTCAGAACAAAAGATCAAGCATTCAACAATTTCCTTGAATGGAAAACACAAGTGGAGGTTAAGAGAGAGAGAAAATTTGAATAATTCTGCAAGGAAAGAGGGGATCACAAGACACATAACATGCACATATACCTCATAGCAGAACGGAGTTGCGGAGAGACTAAACATGACTCTAATGAATAAAGTAAGATGCTTGCTTAGTGAGAGTGGTTTGGAGTAGAATTTTTGGGCTGAAGCAGTTTCAATAACAGCATATCCCATTAACAGATCTCCATCATCAGCAATAGACTTCAAGGTTCCTGAGGAAGTCTGGTCTTATCCAATGTCGTCTCTCACTAATCTCAAGAGATTTGGATGTCTTGCATATGCTCATTCCTCTGAAGACAAACTAGAATCAAGAGTAAAACGTGAAGTGTTTGTAGGCTATCCTGAAGGAGTAAAAGGATTCAGAGTTTGGCTTTTAGAAGAGGAGAAATGCATCATAAGTAGAAAAATTATGTTTCGAGAAGAGCTTTGTCTACAAGGATCTCAAGTCATCCACCACAAAAAGAAAAGGTACAGATTTAGATCAGTTTATTACTGACAAGTTTATAAGTGTTGAGATTACAAGAACATGTAACTCTAAGGATCAAGGTGGAGTTACAACACAAATAACAGATGATCAAGAGGAGTAAACTCAAGATAATTTAATTGTGTCTCAAGGTGGTGGAGTTCTAGAATAGTATCATTAGCAAGGGACAGAGTTTGAAGAGTCATCCAACCTCCTATTAGATTTCAAGACTATGATCGTACTGAGGAGGAAGAAGAAGATGAGATGGAAAAAGCTATCTCAGTGTTTGTGTGTTCTCTGACTGAAGATGCATGTCACGGTGAACCTTCATGTCATCAAGAAATGTTATATGATCCTAACAGTGACCTGTGGCTTGAAGCAACAGATGAAGATATGAGTTCTTTGTGGAAGATTCATATGTCGGTTTTGATTGATAAGCAAAGGATCATAAGATTATTAGGTGCAAGTGGATTTCCAAGAAGAAATGAGGCATTATAGGGGTTGAGAAACCAAGATACAAGGCCAAGCTTGTCGCAAAGGGTTTCACTCAGAAGGAAGGAATCGACTTCAAGAAGATTCTTGCACTAGTTGTGAAGCATGTCACTATCAGATATTTTTTCTTAGTTATAGCTCATTTCAACATGGAGCTACACCAAATGGACGTGAGACAACCTTTCTTCATGGGCATTTGGAAGAGAAAATTATCATGGTATGTTGATAAGAAACATCCTGATGAAGTGTGTATATTGAAGAAGTCTTTGTATGGACTGAAGCAGTCTCCAAGACAATGGAACAAAAGGTTCAATGACTTCATGACTCAGAATGGTTATAACATAAGTAATTTCGATTATTGTGTTTACCTAAAGAAATCAAAGAACAATGCAATGATCTACTTACTGCTGTATGTTGATGATATTCTGCTAGCTTCCACAGATAATCAACAGATTACAGAACTAAAGGAACTTCTCAAGTCTGAGTTCGAAATGAAGGATCCGGGAGAAGCTAAAAAGATTCTTGGAATGGAAATTACAAGGAATGGATCAGAAGGAAAGCTGAGAAAATCTCAATCAGAGTACATAGAAAAGGTTCTTGGAACTCACAATATGGATCAATCAAAGGTTGTGTCAACACCTCTTGGAGCTCACCTTAAGCTCAAGGTTGCTTCAGAAGAAGAGTTGAAAGATCAACAACATTTTATAATGTTAGTTCCCTATCAAAGTGTTATCGGAAGCCTTATGTATTCTATGATAGGAACCAAGCCAGATCTAGCTTATCCAGTGAGTATGGTTAGTAGATACATAAGTAATCCAATAAAATCAGAGGTACATCAGACATAGGTTTGAGCTATGAGAATAAAGGAGATTTTATTATCAAAGATTATTGTGATTCAGACTTTGCTGCAGATCTGGACAATAGAAAATCAATTTTAAGGATAATATTCATAGTAGGAGAGAATATTATCAGTTGGAAATCAAAGCTTCAAAGTGTTGTACCTCTTTCTACTACAGATGTAGAGTACATTTCTCTATCTAAAGCAGCCAAGGAAGCAATCTGGTTAAAAGGACTTAATGAAGAATTTGGTTTTGCTAAAGGATCAGTGGAGATTAATTGTGACTCGCAGAGTGCTATTGCACTTGCTAAGAATGCAATATTTCACATCACGACCAAGCATGTTGCAGTGAAATATCATCACATCAGAGGACTGGTAGAAGAGGGTGTTGTCGAAGTGAAGAAGATTCCTTCTTCTATCAATCTTGCATATATCTTTACATAGGTCTTACCAGTTTACAATTTACAAGAAGCTCTCAATCAACTTCATGTAGCAACTAACTAATTCAAGGTTAGTCGATTCCACCAAGTAATTTATCTGATCTTGTCTAAGGTGGAGATTTGTGAAAGTATAGTCAAGATCAATTAGAGATTCTTCTAAGTGTTTTGAAGACTCCAACTGAAGCAGAAGGTTTCAAGTTATTAAGGTGAATGCAGAGTCTCTTGGTCATAGAGAGGGTTCACTCTGCGGATTGGTTTAATGCTCATGGTTTAGAATCGAACCGATTATTGGAAATTAAACCGGAATATGCTAAAGATGCAATCAAATCGTCTTCTCAGCTCAAGCTCAAGTCTTCTTCTCTGCGCAAAGGTTAGGTGAGTGTTGAGTTTGCTTTTCATTCGGTTGTAAGTTGTTCCAACTGATTCGAGTATAAGAATTAGTTGGTTCACGGTTTTGGGTTTTGACCTTTTGGGAGGTTTCATTCATCTTTCTAAGTTTTCTTTCTGGATTTTAGAGAAGAGAGAGAGAGAGAGAGAGAGAGAGAGAGAGAGAGAGAGAGAGAGAGAGAGAGAGAGAGAGAGAGAGAGAGAGAGAGAGAGAGAGAGAGAGATTGTTTGTAACAAGGAGAGAAATAGATTCTAGTGAGTTTGGGCTAAAAGGTTTGATTGTAAAGGAGGATTCTGTCTTGAGTTTTTTAAAGAGATAAAGTGGATTCCAGAGTTCGAGTTTGAACTCCGGCAAAACGTATGTTTTACATCCGAACCGAACTCGTTAAATTTCTCTGAATCATTTTTTATTTCTTACTCAAGCGATTAAAAGCAAACGATTCTTTGCTTCTGGTTTTCACAAGGTAACTATTAGGTTTCAATTTATTTTGTTATACCAACCAAATTTAATCTATGTATATTGTCGTCATAATAACTGATATCATACCTTAAATTACAAATATATATATATATATATATATTTATATATATATTTACTTGATATTTCTCCTATGTAATAAAAAGATAGCATTTGATAGATTAACTTTAAGACCATCTCCAATGTTATGGGGTTCTTAACATATTTTTATCGAAAATAATAAAGTTTGTTAAGTTAAGAATTCTATTAGCTTTTTTAATTTCAATGGTACTCATACAAGGAGTTCTTAAAAAAATAACTTTCAAAATGTAAAGTGAATTAATTGTGTATTTCTTTAATTTTGATCGGATTAACAACTAATGCAAAGCCTCTTACTTGACACCAAATTAAAGATATTTGCAACAGAACTTAATAGACTAAGTGAAACTGAAATCCCAAGTATAAAGAGAATCAGAAAGAGAAAGGAGACTCACTGAAAGAGGAGAATGCATAAGCTCGGAGCCATATCGTGATATGGAAACATCTTCACCATCAATACTAGAAGAGCAGTCTTCATCACATCCTAAAAGAGAAGCAGAAGAAACACTCATCATTTAGTGTGACAAAAGCAAAAAACATATTAGAGCCAATAGTTCTTCTACTTAGTAATATTGCATTAGTTCATAACACATGATATTGATAGCTACACATCATCTGAAAATTAAACTAACTTAGATGCGTTAACGAGTAATAATAGTTCATGTTAGGTATTGGCAATTAAGCAGAGTGCTGTGAAAATCTAAACAAAGTTTTTTAAGCAATCAACTTTCAGGTGCAATGAACTCACATTCTTGGCTCCTCTTTGAAGGGTAATTTCATAAGTATGAAAAGTTAGTGGAAATGATTAGACAAGTCTAATCTGCAGGTAACAATTTTACTCACAAACTAAGACTGGAACAGCCAAAGAAATCTTGCCAACATCCTCGTCAGCTTGCATTATCTTCTTTATTCGAGCCTGAAAATTGCAACACATACTTAGGTTTAAAGTCTCATAACTATCCATCAAAAGAAACATGGAAGATTATTAACTAAGAAAACCAGAGTCTATTGAATACAATCATGAGACAAAACAAAAACACAGGCAAAATGGAAAAAAATTCAAACTCAGTGACCAAGAAGTTGTATAGCTTCAACACAAAATCATCAAAAGGACTGAAACTATAATTTTTTACAAGTCGGGATGAAATTAATTGGGATTTAGCAAATCTAGTAACGACTTTTCCAACATAGACCCAAATCAGGAATTCTCTAACCCTAGGACCAAAATTAGTCGACGAGTTATTGTCATCATCATTGCCTTTAAAATTCTTTAATAGGACAAACCATTAACGGTGACGTGAAATTGAGCATTGCTGAAATCAAATTTTGAGGAAGTGAGTCGGTGTAAATAGAGAGCGTACCATCTGGATGCCTTTCTCGACAATATTGAATTCGTACTTCGCCTGCCGCGTGAAAATCCTAGCTGTTTGGTACATCTGAGGAAGGTTCGAAGCTGATTCTTTCGATTGAAGTGCGATCGATCCTTCGGAGGAGAACAAAGAGAGAAAACCCAATTCATCAAATTTTCCTCGTTTGAACCAGAACCAATCATGTGATGACACGTTACCCGACTCTTAATATTTCCAAAATATCTACATTAAGAACCGGTTCTTTCCTATACTTCATCTTTCTTATTTTTATTATTATTATTTTAAAGTTAAGAACCTCCATTAAATACACTAATGGAGGTGCTCTAAGTGATGGTGTTATATTACAGAATATTTAGAAAGTTAATTTTGACAAATTATGTATCCAACTATCCAAATTTTTTTGTAAACCAAATAACTATCTTAATCATCAAGTTTTCTATATTAATCAATCTAATATGAGAAGATATAGATTAGAATGTTACAATAATGATCTCTCCGAATCATAAGTGAAGGTTAGAATCTTGAGTAAATAATTTAATAAATGTTATGTTTCTATAACATATAAGATTAGTTATAAGAGATAAAATAATAAATACAATGTCAACTAAATATTACAAAATAATATATATTGGCAAGTTGGAGTTAACCATTTAAGAAATGTTATATTTATAATGCATATAAAATAAATTATTAAAAAAATACAATTGAAGTCTATTAACAGATTTGAAGTTTATTTTTTTATAAAGAGTATGACCAGATTATTGAAGTCTTCCTTACCGACTACTAAGTAAGAATTATTTTATCGGATGTCCATGATTTTATATGATTAAAGCTATTTGTTTATTGGAATCGTATTATAATTCCTCTTTAAATTTATTGTATCTGTTTTGGATTGCAAAATTCATGCGACAATGAAGATAAATTTGATTGGAAAATTCGGATCTCTACTTGAACAATCAAATTTCAAGTCTGTCTAGAAAGCGATTCTTTTCACAATTTCGATAAAACAAATAGAGTCCATAATCTCTTTTATGATGACATTTTGCAGATTTTTTTTTTGTGAGCTACGAGGTGAGAAACTCCGAAACAACTATACTTCGTTGATAAGTATATTTCAAAACTGTAATATGATATTTTATAAAATTTACTCAGATTATTTATAAGTGTATTCAGGTTATTTATGTACATATTTTAAAACTATGTATAAGTATATTTTTAAAATGTAATATAATATTTTAATACAATTTAATCATGTACATATGTTCAATTAATCTAACAAAATTCAAAATAAACATATAATAATATCTTGAAATAAAACTTCACAATATAAACATAATTCACATACAAATTTTTTAATAATACATAAAATTTTAATAAATACGAGTCCATGTTTTTTTGTGCATATCACAAAATTATTATCTATTATAAAGTAATTTTTAAATTTCTTTTATTATATTAAGTGTATACAAAAATATATGTATACCAGATATATATGTATTTATATAAAAGTTATCCCGTGCACATCACGAGATATCATCTAGTGTGTATATAATTATGTTACATTTGTTAGTTATATTGGTTAACAGATTTGTTAGTTATATTGGTTAACAGATTTTGGGTCCCATTCGGATTTCGATGTTTACTAAAAAATTTTGGGTCCCATTCCGAT
>JAKUCM010001036.1:0-31586 GCA_023374145.1 Lepidium sativum | reverse complement strand
TCAGTCCGCGTGGAGACGGGCCTTTTCAGGTCATCGAGAGAATCAAGGACAACACCTAACGCCTAGAACTCCCAAGTACGTATCGGACCTCAACCTCTTTCAATGTGGCTGACTTAGTCCATTTTGATGTAGGTGATGACAATGAAGTTCTGAGGTCAGAACCTTTCCAAGGGGGAGGGAATGATGAGTCCCACCCTGTCGGAACGGATACGGATGACAGGACAGACAAGGGCCCAAGTCGCGCAAAACAAAATACTGCCTAAGTAACCGATAATTGACCCAGGGATCACCACTATATCCAAGATGGCTGCCCGAAAAGTACATAACCAATGCAATAACTATGCAGCCAAGTTCCTAGAGTTGTATGACCCGCGGTCATACGACCAGTCCGAACGCGAACCGAGGGAGGTTATCCCGAACGGTCTTCACCATCACTAGGTGAAGACTCTAAGCCGTTTAGGAAATCTGGTACTCTTTTTCCTCACCTTGGTTTTATCCCAAGTGGTTTCCCAAGGGCCCTTAGTGCATGGCCACTCATCTCCGTATGTTGTGGCCATTTCTATCCCTTTCATTTTTCTAGCCGTTAAGTATTTTCTGTTTTGTACGGACATATCCCTTTTGTTGACCGCATCTTTTGTGTTGAGCCAAAATGCTTAGGGTTTAAAGCGCGCCTATAAAAGGGCCTTTTTCATTGTAAAGAGGTTAGCTCATTTTATAAAAAGAACCAATTTTCCGTTTTCCTCTTTGCGTTGGACTCGCTTAGAAACCCTTAGCCACCGTCGAACCGGACTCACGGCGGATAAGTCTGACCGTATTGTGAGGAGAGCCATCACTCACATGTCGTCACTTCAATCCATTCCCTCTTTTTGCTCCATATCGCAACCATTCCCTCAGAGGTTTTGGATCGAGACTTATCCAAACCTCTTCCACCTTCGCAACAGTTATCGTAACCCATTTTCTGACTTCTATACCATTTCCGACAAGATGTTCATCCAGAAAACCCCTCCTTGACCACGTGACGCATCACAAGCTGTGCGCGGTAAAACAAATAGATGAACATCAGGCACATGTGACAAACCACACCTCATCTAATATGGTTAATTGACGGAGAGAGAATGTTCATGCAAGAGGTACGACATAGACAAAATTTCTTGCGTCGATGCCCTAGCTGCCGCCAAAAGTGCTAGTCTTCAAATTGTCTCTCTCGCTCATTGGTATTACCACACAACAAATTTGTATGATGCCTACACAAAGTTTATTTAGTCTCGAGATGTTGTTGTTCCTGAGGAGGTGTCTAACAAGGTTTGTAAGCCTCAATCTATTAGTAAAGAAGCAGGGCAGACCAAAAAACTCAAGAATAAACGGCGTTCTAGAGGTTGTAGTTGAGTGTAAACGACAAAGGAAGATGTACACTTGTACAAAGTGTTCTCAAGTTGGCCATAATACACGTATTTGCCCATCGCAGACATGACCTGTTGAGTACATTGTGTGCCATAAAAACTTAGATTATGTCTTGTTAAACATATAGTATATGTTATGTCTACATTGTGTATTCGTAAACCTATATTGTGTAGTACATCTGTTATGTAGGTTTTTGACGTATTGTTAGGTTTTTCACGTATTGTTATGTAGGTTTGCAATGTACTTTTATATAGGTTTTTTTTTGTATTGCTATGTAAGGTTTTCACGTACTGTAATATAGGTTTTTTATGTACTATTATGTGGGTTTGTTATGTATTGTAATGTACGTTTGCTATGTATTGTTATGCAGGTTTTTACATAATATTATGTAGGTTTGTTTTGTCTTGCTATGTAGGTTTTTCACGTACTATTATGTAGGTTTTTACATACTGTTATATAGGTTTGTTATGTATTGTAATGTAGGTTTGTTATGTACTGTTATGTAGTTTTGCTTAGATACCTACGTATCATGTTATGTTCACAGTTTGTATTTGGAAACCTACATTTTGCAATGTCAAACCTACATTGTATGTTGTTATGTTTACATATAGGTAAGAACAAGTTACAATTAATCCTACAAAAATAGGATTGAAGTTTACATACATTAAACCTACATGTAGGTTATAAACTTTATGAATCTACATCAATATATCTGATGAAAATCTACATGCGTACATACCTCGATGTATTAATAACCTACTTAATTCAAGGTTGACTGCTGAAGATCCACGTACTCTTATTGTTCATCTCTACTCAAGGATTGAGATCAGTCATGATAACATCACAATCCGCATGAAGCTCATCTAAGGCCTTAGCTACATACTTCATCCGAAGAAATGGAATGATGTTCTCGCTCAAACCCTCGAAAGAGACACCTAGGGCCAAATATTCAACAAACTTGAGTGCAAAAATCTCACAATCCCCACTACTACTCTATTACGGAGTTCCTTTCATCCTTGTCATCTTGTACATTGTACCGGTAAGCCTCTCTTTTTATTCTGCCGTTGCATTTGTTTTACCAAGAGTGGGATTATCTTTGCAAAGGCTTTGCATTGCCCCAAAACTAAATTGTCCGACATTACAGATATATAGGAATCAAAGATTATGATCTTACACTTTAGCAAGTTCACCTCCAACGCTACCCAATGACTCCCCTAGCTTTGTGCACAATGTACACGCAATCCTTCTCTGAAACCATTTTGCCCTTGTCGCGAAGGTAGTCATTTGTTCATTTGGAAGCCCACATTGTTGAAAAAGTCTAGATCAACAAAAGCGATTTGATGACTTCTAAATGGCCGAATTGCCTAGTAATGTCTTCTATAAAACATCAGCATAATAGCAGACATATGCTGCAAACAAGGAAAAAAAACTTTTAAGCTCACGAAAGCTACATAATAAAAAACAAAACCTAAATATAATACACAACACCTATATAACAGAACACAAAACCTACATGTAATATCAAAAACTTACATAATATAACACAAACCTACATGTAATACACAAAACATACATAAGAGAACACAAACCTACATGTAATACACAAAACTTACATAACATAACACAAACCTACATAACCGAACACATAACTTACATAACAGAACACAAAACCTACATGACATAATAAAACGTACATGCGTAGTCAACCAACCAAATCGAGTATCAATTGTTGGCCATTCTTCATTACATGTCATCAACCGAACATAGAAATTGTAGTTTTTATGTGGGCCGTCACCATACCTAAAAAAACTTACATGTTACACAACAATGTAAGCCGGTAATTATTTATGTTGCATATGAGGAGGACTTACAAATCGCTTAAGACGTATTCAACAAGTCTCGTCAGTTGGTTTGCCTCATAATCACCAAATGATTTATATATAGCGATTGAGTTGTCGAGTCCTTGCACAATATGACTCACAATTGAACATCCTTTCAAGGACGAATATGTAGGCAAAGAAGAAAGAATCATAAGTAGGTCTACAAACAGTATTTGTTAAACATACTAAGAATACTTTAAACCTACATGACGGTAGTAAAACCTACATAACCGTAGTAAAACATACATTACTAATAAATCCACAAGCCTACATGACGATAGTAAAACCTACATAATGGTAGTAAAAGCTAGATAACTTACATTACTAATCAATCCTCAAACCTATATTACAGTAGTAAAACCTACATAACAGTAGTAAAGCCTACTAAATATATAGTTTTATAACCTGAGAAGCAGTCAACTTGATTTTTCTGCTATCTCGTTGAACATGCATTACAACCAAACCCTTTTGGTTGTCGGAGACCTTTGTTCATTGTTCATTTAGGAGCTTTTTTCAGTCATCAACCAATCATCATCATTAGGTAAAGTCATATCAATTATTTGATCATCTGGAGGACTTTTGTAGCCAATTAGATCTCTGCATGTTTGTTCTTCTCTACCATATGGTACAACATTAGTCATTGGACTCTCTAGAAATGAAGTTTCTTCGGTAAACACCTTACACGACTTTGCATTCTAGCTTTCTAAAGGAAGGAAATTTTTTTTACTAAGCCTACAAACTCTTCACAAAACGTACATAACTCATTACTGAAAACCTACATAACAGTATATAACAAACATGACAACTTCAGATTGTTTTACTAGTAAAAAACATACACCATATAATCAGTAAACCTACACCACAAAAAATAAAATATACAAAATATTTAACATTAAATCTTTGGATTACGTCCCCTTATAAAAGAGAAATACGTATATGAGATTTGTCTTTTTCTTTGTCAACCTCCTCTCCCGTCTCATGGCCATCACTGTTTTTGAATAGTGAGCCCTGTTCTTTATCTACAGGGGCACAACTCCCGCTACCCTGTTCGACTCCCTTAATCAAAGGGAGGAGACTCTCAAAATTGCACATTTTGGTTTCCATCTCCGCTATTGTTCAACCCCTACCATCTCACTTTTCAACCTTGCAAATTTTTTATCATCATTCTTCTTCTCAGCCTCCTCGAACTTTGACATCAATCCCTTCAACAATGACCTTATGGCCGATTGCTCCTTTGGTATGAAAGACTGAATCTTATCCCTAACCTTCTCCTTCACGAATGACATCAAGGAGATGTTCATTGTTTCCGTCCTCTCAACCTTTAACTTCTTCTTCTCCTTTTCATTGTTTGGTGGTCGCTTTTTCTTTTGAGGCAAAACTTGCACTTCCGCTATAACCATTCCCTATACAAAGAGATAATACATTACCAGAAACCTACATAGCTTCCCACAAACCTTTATGTCCAACAATAAACCTACATAACGCGTTAGAAATCTACATAGACTTATTACTAAACCTACATCAATAACGTTACAAAATCTACATAAGAAATATATTTGAAACTACTGTCGAGAACATGTTACCTTCCTTGATTTTTTCTGCCCGTCACTGACCACTTTCTTCAACTTCTTGTTCTCTGAAATGTTTGTGTCCCAAAAGATCTCATGTAGTGCCTCTCCAAGTATATCATGAATCATATTATGCATTGCACAGTCCACGCTCCTCTCTCCCTCCCATAAAGGATAAACTTTGTCCACTGGGTTGTAGACCATGTTCTTAACAACACGCATCTGCAAAAAATGTTTAATTTTGAATTATATGGAAACCTCCAAAAAATTATGTTAAATCTACATAATATGTTCAAAACCTACATCTTATACACGTACATATCTTTGCATTTTCTGAGTTCTGCATCTTATCCTCTAGGATAGCATCTAGATTTCCTTTAACCTACATTTCTCCCAACGGAGCAGCGGTGTGTCCTCACCTTCTATCCGGGAACCATAAAGCTTCCCAAGGCATTCAATGTACTTCAATGCTCATATCAGCAGCACATGGGCACAACCATGTACGTTGTAAATCAACCCACTATATAATGCTCCTTTGATGGGATCCCGAACCCACATATACCTTTGAAAAATTTCTACATTAAGCACCCTCTTAGCAGCTCTAAGTGGAATCTGGCTTCTTCGATGCAGACCAAATATACCAACATGCAAAATGAAAAGGAGGCCCAGCATTCTCCTTTTCTCGAATGTCAAGTTCCTGAAAAAATAAACAACCACCATTTTCAAAACAAACCTACATAACATGAAACAAATCTACATCACAGATATGCACAAACCTACATCACATATATGCACAAACCTGCATCACAAATATACACAAACGAACATAAGATATGTGTATACCTACATCACAGATATGCACAAACCTATATAACAAATGATGCGATCATGGACAGCTCAACTCCCCAACTTGGAGAACACAACAATGGAGACTCAGATATGCATGAAGATGAAGCTGAATTGGAAGTAGCAATACTGAGTGGACCAATGACTAGAGCTTAATTGGAAGTAGCAATACCGAGTGGACCAATTGGTGTGTAAACCATTCAGCACTCTTTTTCCCTTAAGTGTGTTTTATCCCAATGGGTTTTAACACTAAAGTTTTTAATGAGTCTGAAAGGTTTACACATTCTTCAGGCCCATTAGGCTAATAATTTAAGTCCATGATTTTACTTAGGCCCATTAGGCTAATAATTAAGCCCATGATTTTACCCTAAAGAAACTCTAATTTTCGTGTGGCTTTTTGTTATTTATATACTATGTTTTGCTCTGGAAAACTCATTCCATCATTGATCAAAAATACAAACGTTTTTAAGGGTTTACTCTCTTGAATTCTTCTAAGGTGTATTGTATCCTTAGTTATTGATCACTAGTGTGTAATATCTAGAGATCTTAGAGTTCTTTTGAGTGTGTAATATCTCATCAAACTCGACACCTATCTGTTCCATTCTTCATCATTCACTATCTACCAAATCTTTCACCTGTCTCACGTTCGGAGTCATCAACTCTCAAGTCAAAACAAAATCGATCAATCCCTCATCAAGCTCGGATCCTAGGCGGCTCGTGTCATGTGGTATCATAGCAAGAGCTTGAAAGTTGAGTTCTTCAATCCCTATAACTCGATTTTATGTTGTTGTTTCTGTTTGCAATTCATCTTCACCACCTAATCTGTTTTGTATCATGTTTATCATTCAGAATTTGTGTTCTTCATTAGATTTCACAGCTTATTATTTTCGACTTCAATTAGGGTGGCTAGGTTAAATTTTGGGTACTGTAACTTGCAAAAAAAAATTAATAGAAGAAAACCCTAGTACTACGCAAAAACGTTTTTTCTTTTCTTTTTTTCCTTATTTACGAATTTTCCTTTTTGTTTCAGTTTCCTTTTCTCTTTTAACTTCCTTTTCTCTTTTAATTTCCTTTTCTCCTTGAATTTCCTTTTCTCTTTTAATCTCCTTTTCTCTTTTAATTTCCTTTCTCTTTAGAATTAGTTACTACGGTAGTTTTGTGTTGTGTTTCTGAGACAATGGGAGATGATGATTCAGAATCATGCCATGCATTCAACATCAAGTTTTTATTGAAGCCATGACAATCACAATCACCGACAACATCACATCCAAACTAGAGCGACTGATGGACGTTAAATGCGAAGGATTCAAGGTTGAACTTGCATTGTCATCATCAGAAAATAGTATGAGTCGAAAGAAGAAAGCTACAAGTCGCACCAGAACTTAAACAGAAGGAATTGAGCCTAGGAGGGATCTGATGGCTGCAATATATTATAGCCTTGGTTTAGAATCAAGTGGTAATAGCCAGAGGAGTATAAGAAGATATAGAGACGTTAGACAACAACCTCAAGGACAGCTGCAAGAAATCAAACTTCGAATTCTTTTATTATGTGGCAAGAGTGATCCTGATGCATATTTGGATTGGGAAAAGAAGATTGAGTTGGTGTTTGATAGTCAAGCATATTTTGAAGTTAATAAGGTGAGAGTAGCTGCTACTGAATTTACTGATTATGCACTTAGCTGGTGGGACCAGATTGTCACCTCTAGGAGACGCAATGGAGAGGAACCGATTAGCAATTGGGAGAGAATGAAAACACTCATGAGAAGGCGTTTTGTACCGAGTTATCATCATTGGGAACTTCATCAGAAATTGAGGAGGTTGAGTTAAGGAAGCAGAACCGTGGAAGAATACTTTCAGGAGATGGAAACCTTGATGATTAGGGCTGAGTTACATGAGGATAGTGTACAATGGCTCAGTTTTTAGGAGGACTTAGTCGTGATATTCAGGACAGAATGGAGATGGAGCACTATGATAATTTGGACCAGATCCTACATAAGGCCTCTTTGATAAAGCAGCAGCTTAAGAGAAAGGGTTCTAAAACTGTTAGTTATGGAGGATTTGGACATAATCGACCTAGTTACACAAGAGAAGACAAGACAGTTGCTTTCAGAGCAAGTAACGTCTAAAATGGGGTTAAAGAGAGTGTGAAGTCGTGCCCTACAACACCTACAGGTCAAAATCGATCAACAAATCCATCAATAGCCAGAGCTAGGGACGTTAAGTGCTTCAAATGTCAAGGAATGGGACATTACGCTAATGCTTGCCCAAACAAGAGAGTAATGGTTAACTAAGCTAATGGAGAAATCGAATCTGAAGATGAGATGATAGAAACGTTGCAACCAGAGGAAGAAGAAGTATCAGAAGGTGTAGAATTACCGGTCATAAGAGATCTTTTGGTTGCAAGGAGGACTCTTAGTGTACAACCAAAACCAGAGATAGAAGAGCAGAGGCAGAATCTCTTTCGCAGTAGATGTTTGGTCAAGGGAAAGGTGTGTAGTTTGATAATTGATGGAAGGAGCTGCACTAATGTAGCAAGTGAAACAATGGTAAAAAACCTAGGAATGACTACTACCAAGCACACTCATCCATATAAGCTGCAGTAGTTGAATGAAGGGGTTGAATTAGAGGTTTCAGATCAGGTTTTAGTGCCTTTATCGATTGGCAAATATGAAGATCAGATTCTATGTGACATTCTACCTATGGAAGCTAGTCACATTATGTTGGGAAGACCTTGGCAATCTGATCGAAGAGTGGCACATGATGGGTATACAAACATGCACATTTTTGAGTTTAAGGGAAGGAAGACCATTCTGGTTCCTCTTACTCCACGAGAAGTGTATGAAGACCATCAGAAACAACAAGCTAAATCTGGTTCAAAAACCAATTCTAAACCCAAGAGACAAGGCTTCTACATACAAGCAAAGGGAGTTAAGCAGGCTATGCTTTCTAAACGCTCCATACTCTTATTTATGTACAAAGAAGCACTGTCTTGTTTAGTTGAAACTACACCAGTATATTCGAGTGAACTTCAAGAACTTTTGCAGGATTTTCATGATGTTTTCCCTACAGATACACCACCAGGATTGCCCCCAACTAGAGGGATTGAACATCAGATCGATCTTGTTCCTGGAGCTTCGTTACCAAACCGTCCAGCTTATAGGATACTAAGGAGCTGCAAAAACAGATTGACGAGCTCTTAGCAAAGGGGTACATCCGTGAAAGTCTCATCCCATGTAGTGTACCAGTTCTATTGGTACTAAAGAAGGATGGGAGTTGGAGAATGTGTGTTGACTGCAGAGAAATCAATAACATCACTGTAAAGTATCGACATCCTATTCCTAGGCTAGATGACATGCTAGATGAGTTGCATGGTTCCACTGTATTTTCTAATATAGATCTTAAGAGTGGATACCATCAGATTATGATGAAAGAAGGGGATGAATGGAAAACTACATTTAAGACTAAGCATGGATTATACGAGTGGCTAGTTATGCCATTTGGGCTTACAAATGCACCTAGTACATTTATAAGATTGATAAACCACATTCCTCGAGCATTCATATGCGTTTTGTGGTAGTATATTTTGATGATATTCTGGTCTATAGTAGAAGCATTTCTGAGCATATTAAGCATTTGCAAACCGTTTTGCAAGTTCTTAGAAAGGAAAAGTTATATGCTAATCTGAAGAAATGTACTTTCCGTGCGGATAACCTTGTGTTCCTAGGCTTTGTTGTTAGTAGAGATGGAATCAAGGTAGATGAAGAGAAAGTGAAAGCCATCAGAGAATGGCCGAGTCCTAAGTCTATTGGAGAAGTGCGTAGCTTTCATGGATTGGATGGGTTTTATAGAAGATTTGTAAAGGATTTCAGCACCATAGCAGCGCCACTTACAGAGGTGATAAAGAAAGATGTAGGATTCAAGTGGGGGAAGCCCCAGGAGGACGCCTTCCAACAGCTCAAGGAGAAGCTCACCAATGCGCCGGTTCTTGTTCTTCTTGATTTTAATTAAACTTTTGAGATTAAGTGTGATGCTTCTGGGATAGGAATAGGGGCAGTCTTAATGCAAGAGAGGAAGCCAATCGCCTATTTCAGTGAAAAATTGGGAGGAGCTACACTGCACTATGCTACTTATGACAAGAAATTAAGTGCACTAATTTGAGCTCTACAAATGTGGCAGCACTACCTCTGGCCCAAAAAATTCGTTATACATACTGATCACTTGTCTCTTAAGTGCCTTAAGGGACAGCAGGAGCTCAACAAGAAACATGCTAGATGGATGGAGTTTGTAGAAACTTTCCCATATGTCATAAAGTACAAACAATGTAAAGAAAATATAGAGGCTGATGCACTATCTAGAAGGTATTCTCTTCTTTCTACTTTGGAAGTCAAATTACTTGGATTTGAACATCTTAAGGAATTATATGAAACTGACAAAGACTTTAAAAAACCTTTCAAGTCATGTGCTAAATTTGCTATAGGGAAATTTTATAGACAAGACAGTTTTCTATTCTATGAAAATCGCCTATGCATACCTTGTTGTTCAGTTCGTGAGCTACTGGTTAAGGAAGCACATGGAGGAGGATTAATGGGATATCTCAGGATAGCTAAGACCCTTGATTGTACAAGACCACTTCTATTGGCCGCATCTAAAGAGAGATGTAGAGAAGGTGTGCAATCGATGTGTTAAGTGCAAAGAGGTGAAGTCTAAGATTCAGCCTCACGGTTTGTATACTCCTCTCTCTATTCCCAGGCATCCTTGGACTGATATCTCTATGGATTTTGTGATAGGATTGCCTAGTACTAGAACTGGTAGAGATTCCATATTTCTGGTTGTCGATAGATTCTCTAAGCTGGCACATTTCATAGCATGTCACAAAACCGACGATACATTGAACATTGCTAATCTCTTCTTTAGAGAAGATGTTAGATTGCATGGAATGCCTAGAACTATTGTTTCAGATAGAGACACTAAGTTTCTTAGTAATTTTTGGAGAACTCTCTTGTCTAAGCTAGGTACCAAGCTCACGTTTTCTACTACATGTCATCCACAAACCGATGGTGAGACTGAAGTAGTTAATAGAACTTTGTCTACTTTGTTTTGTGCTATCATTAAAAGGAATCTGAACAAGTGGGAGGATTTTTTACCTCATGTAGAGTTTGCATATAATCCTTCAATGCATTCTGCCACTAAATTCTCTCATTTTCAAATTGTTTATGGATTTAATCATATTTCACCATTATACTTGATCCATTTGCCTTTGAGTGAAAGTATAAGTGCAGATGGTGAGGAGAAAGCTGAATTGGTGAGACAAATACATGAGAAGGCCATAATCAACATAGAGGAGAAAACAAAGTTACATGCCAATAAAGCTAACAAAGGGAGGCGCCATATGCAATTCCAAGAAGGAGACTAGGTGTGGATTCATCTCAGAAAGGAGCGCTTCCCAGCTGAAAGGAAGTCTAAGCTAATGCCTAGGATCGATGTACCATTTGAAGTGACAAAGAAGATCAACAACAATGCATACCAACTCGATCTGCAAGGAAAGTACAATATCAGCTCTAGTTTCAACGTTTCTGACTTGATCCTTTATGTCACAGATGAAACGGATTTGAGGACAAATCCTTCTCAAGAGGGAGGGGATGTTGCTATCATGGACAGCTCAACTCCCCTACATGGAGAACACAACATTGGAGACTCGCATAAGCATGAAGATGAAGCTGAACTGGAAGTACTAATACCGAGTGGCCAATGACTAGAGCTAGAAGGAAGTTGCTGAACCAAGCTATTGAAGGAATGCTCACCAAGATGCACACATCCGAATCTCCAGAACAGCATATCTTGATGCTTACACTGAGCACTCAAGAAGGTTAGCTAATGGGTGCGTAAACCATTCAGCACTCTTTTTCCTTTAAGTGTGTTTTATCCCAATGGGTTTTAACACTAAGGTATTTAATGAGGTTGAAAGGTTTACACATTCCTCAGGCTCATTAGGCTAATAATTTAAGTCCATGATTTTACTTTGGTCCATTAGGCTAATAATTTAAGCTCATGATTTTACCCTAAAGAAACCCTAATTTTCAAGTGGTTTTTTGTTATTTATAACCTATGTTTTGCTCTGAAAAACTCATTCCATCATCAATCAAAAATACAAATGTTTTTAAGGGTTTACTGTCTTGAATTCTTCTAAGGTATGTTATATCCTTAGTTACTGATCACTAGTGCGTAGTATCTAGAGATCTTAGAGTTCTTTTGAGTGCGTAATATCTCATCATACTCGACACCTATCTCTTTCATTCTTCATCATTCACGATTTGCACCAGATCCTTCACATGTCTCACGTTCTGACTCATCAACTCTCAAGTAAAAACAAAATCGATCAGTCCCTCATCAAGTTCGGATCCTACGAGGCTCGTGTCAACAGATCTGCATAAACCTACAGAACAATAAATACACCACACACCTGCATCTCCGGAACGTTGCTGTCAGTTCGTATAAGTTTGGAACTTCAAGAATAATCATGCGTAACTCAGCCCAAAACTCATCATGGGATGTCTCCACATCCACTCCTTCCACGACCACACCACATGGCAGACCATATATCTCTTCAAATTCATGAAGGGAAAACCTAGATTGGGTGGGTACCAACCAATACAAACATCTCATTGATTCTGTTAACATTATTTTGATTACAAAGCAACCATTGACTAGCTTGAAGCACTTTTTACTCTCAACAATTTTGCCAACACTAAATAGTTTTTGTGGATATTCCTTCTGTGTCATTTCCGTGAAGAAAACAAGGCATCAAAATAAGGAAAATGAGTTTGCAAACCTACATAACTGAAAAGAAAACCTACATAAATTATTTAAAAACCTACATAATTTATTTAAAAACCTACATAACTGAATATAAAACCTATATAAATGAATATAAAGCCTATATAACCGAACACAAAACTTACATACTCTAAAACGTTCACGACAAACCTATATAACAAACTTTTATCCTCCTTTAAAACCTACACAACCATTGCCTTTTAAACTTATACAACACAAACAAACTACAGTTAAACCTCTATAAATTAATAAGGTTGGGACTACACTAAAATAATATATTTTTATTAATTTATAGATATTATTAATTTATTAATATACTAAATGAGCCAAAAATTCAATTTTGGACCATAAAATTATATTATTTTATAGAGATTTTTATTGTATATTAATGTATAGAGTATTAATTTAAAGAGGTTATACTGTATCCACAAACTCTACAAACAATTCAATTTCAGTGTAGTTATTGTAGCCACGAACCTAAATTTCATATCTGCTAACCCAAAATTTCGCAAAAACCCAAACTTTCTTCGAAAATCCAAACCCATACTTTTGCAAATCCCGCATCAAAGAACAAATATCTCTAATTTCAAATATTTATCTTCAAAAGTTAACGACCTTGCTGTTTTACAAAAAACAAGAGATTTCGAGCTTACTTTTTTAGGTGAAGATATGCAAGTCATTGTCGCAGGCAAAGAAAAAATCAAAGATGAAACTGATTTTTGTGATAGAAGAAGTTTTCAATTTCCTTTTGAATTTGTTTTGTGAAACCGTTTTGAATTTTCAATTTTTTTACACAAAAAAATGAAAGTAAGTTATTCCTAAATGGTATTATCATAATAAACTTATGCTTTTAAGAAGTACAAGTAATTTCATCTATTTTTACTATCCATAGTTACCAAATGATTATTCTACTAATTAATCTACTTTATTGGACTATTGTAGTCCTTTATTATTTTGTTTTCTAATTCATTATTTTATTTTCCAGTTCTGGTTTGCGACATTGACAGGCAACAACTAGAATATTCTCATGTCTAAAATGAAAATTATCCTTTCAATTTTGGTTATTTTCTTTTATTCAATTCCGCTACGGAGAGAGTGATTTATTGGAAACTCGATTCAAGTTGGTGATTTTCCCTTGTTATAAAACAATTTAAATCTATAAAAGAGAAGCATTAGGTAGGAGAATCAATCCATCAAAATCTCAAATATATCATCCTCTCTTATCTCTTTCTTAGTATCCTCTCTCAGGGTGTCTAACCTTAAGATACTAGAGAATAACTCTTGAGCAGTCTATCTTGTACTTGCACAGAGAAAACGAGATTTAATTGCTTAAGTTTAGTGGCACTTTGCTACGACTCTACAAGCTCTGTTTTTCCATTCTTAATATTTCTGTTTTCTTCTTTCACAAATCATTGTTCCAACAGCATCTCAATTGCGCCTCGTTTGCATCAACAATTATATTAGAGAAGTACAACTACCAATATTTATATAAATAGAACAATAGAACAAAATCAGTCTATGTAATTAGGTTACCATGTATAAATATGTTAGACATGTATCAATCTTTCATTCATCCCAACATGCAACCTTCAGAGAGATTTCGAGGATGAATTCTTCAGAAACCAACGCTCTTCAACTCTTTCCTTTGTCTTACATTCCAATTGTTATAATTTTTGAGTACTCTCAAAGAAGAGACTAATCAACCGTCAGTAGTTAAGAGCTAGCTTTTATTTGGCTACTGTTTGAAGGCATTTGGACAATCTGTGAGAGAGATATACAAGTTTACGTAGGATAGATCCACTGGGACTTCATGCTCGATATTGATGTCCAATGAAGACTTTCTAGTGATTGGAAATGGATGATATTTTTACAAAATATTGCCAAATGAGTTAGCTTTCATTTGGTAGTAGTTTAAAGGAATTTGGACATGCAGTCAACAAGATATGGCAATTTTACTCGGTAGCGGCCAAACCAAAAGTGAGAACGGCCGAACCAGAGCCAGAACTGCAATTACCAAGCTGGTAACAACCACTGCCGACATATAATTTTCACGATGGTGGTACCAGTCGATCCAGTACGTGTCTTGGTCGATCCAGAAAGTGTCTAGGCCGATCCAAAGCCCATAAAATAATGTTTTCTCCCGTTTATTCAGTTGGATTTGACCCAGTTTGTCCCATATGGACCCAACTCCTCTTAAACCTAGTTGATCCTCTTAGTTAATGGTCCTCACTTATGTTTATAGAACTAAGTCTTATTCCAAAAAATTTAGGAGACTACTTTTGAAATGATTTGAAGACCCATTTGAATGATGATCCTTGGATCATCTCCATCTATCTATTGAATATATATTTCTTGATTTTTTATAATTATGTTTATGTTTACTCATTTTCTTCTTCATTGTTTTATTTTTGTTTTACCATATGTGAGTAGTGAAATGATAGGTAGGTCTAGGGGTTAAATGATTAGATTTTGAAGCATATGTTGTTCGATAGATCCCTTCACTTAGGGTGTTGTTAATGCTAGATTTGAATTTGCCATCTAGATCTATATGTTAGGAGTTTTATTGTCTGATAGGTGTTCGATGAAATGTCTGAAAGACCCTTTTGTGAGCTTTACTTCCTTAGCTAGTGAAATTGAGGCTAGGCTGAAGTGTGGTCTTTGCGAGATTGATTGTTCATGAGTGGTAGGTTTTTGGTGAGCAAATGAGATTTTAGCTTCATTAATAGCATATCAAAGGGTTTAATGCCATGAGAATGGATTAAGCTATATTAGAATAATCACATGCCCTATGATGGTTCTTAATTAGATCTTGTGCTTCTTGATTTGATTTTATTCAATTTAATCATATGTATTTCCTTAGACCTATTGCTTAGTTATTGTTTTATCTTGTTTTGTCATCTTGCTTTTGTTTCCTATTTTACTTTGCTTCTTGTTTAAATTGAGTAGTATTAGTTTCACTAAAATCCTTATTTTTCTTCTCAAGCTTGAATTGATACCTTGCATTTTTACTGCGTTAATTCTAAGCTCTCCATGAATTCAAACCTCAAATGCAACCATCAATTCCTTCATATTTTGGAACCTTTTTATCACTACCTCATTTATCACTATATCAAATTATTCTTTTTCCACAAAAGAAGTAGACAATCGTTTAAAAAAACATCACATATTCGGTTTCATAAGGTAGTCTTCACAATATTCATTATAGAAAAGCATCTTTCCGGAGTAGCTGTAACTATCGATAAATGTGAAAGATTTTTCTTTGTCTCCATCATAACACAAGCAAGGTCTCCAAGATTCTTCAAATTATCAAATCTTTAATCTTCTCGTATATGTAAAGATCAAGTTGGGGCTCTAGAGATATTCGCTTGACAAAACTTAAATTTTCTGGGTAAAACTTAAATAACCTCATAATTTTCAACTGATCAAACTCATGAAATGAATAAATATAGGACTCAAAGAAGCAACACAACCAAGTAATTCAATATTTACCTCATCACAATGATCATCAAACTCATGAATCTGCATATCCAATACAGTGTCAAAGCATTTCACTTGATAATGATGCAAGTTGGTAATATTGCTTTTTTTTCTTGGCTTCCTTGGATTATTAGATTCTTCTTCTATAATAACCAACTCAATGTGATGATTCTCATAAAAAGAAGAAATTTCACTACGCATATAATCTCATCCATTATCCCTCAAGTACTACCAAGTGTCACTAGTGCAACCTCTTGATTCAAACACTTTCATGTTTTGATTTCACATTGACTAATTCCTTCCTCAAATATTTTCCTATGATCTTCTCGAATCATATTTTTTTTCTTAAGAAGCTCCAACCACATTTAACAAGACACAAATCATATCAAAGAAACCCCCAACTTCAAAATGTCTTTTGGCAATTGCCACAAAAACCAACTGCAGCTGATGAGCAAAACAATGGACACAATATGCACATGTATTCTCTCTCAAAATCAGAGATCATAAGTCATTGAATTCACCATTCATATTACTTGCTCCATCATAGCCTTATGTTTAGCAAACAATGAATCAATACTACATTTTAGAGAAGCAAAATATGTTTCTTTAACATGAATAAGAGCAATAAATCTTTCTTTTATTGTTCCATGTTTATCAACAAAACAAAAATCCATAGCCATCTGCTATTTATAAGAAACATCTGCAGATTCATTTATATATATATAGTCGTGTTAATTTAAATTCTTAGACTTATGTTTATAATATGGGATATTGTTATAAAATATTTCATATCTATTCAAATTATTGATCTAATTATAATAATATATATTAGTCAGAATATTAGAAAAGTTGCTTACATATATACCATATGCGGTATCTGCTGAAAATAGGTATATATTTGTTTAAGAGATACAACTTTTAGGTTTTCTCTCTATATTTTAATTTGTCACTAGCTATTATCATATTTGGATACAGTTGCATAATACATAGGGAGAATACTTAAGCCAGCAAAAAACAACTATATCCCTAGAAACTAAGCCTAAAAGAGGAAAACGATAATATAAACCTGAAAAAAAAAACTTGATTAGACATAAAATGAAATAGACTCTAAACTCTTCAATCCCAGATTGAAAAACTGAGACCACTAATGGCTAGCCAACGCTCAAATTGATAATGGAGACTCCTATTGGTAGGATCTTCGGTGGTAGGATTCTCGACCATATACCATCGACTGCAGGACAAGGCTTAGACTTGGTTGTCGAGTTTTGGGCTAAATACACGAAGAATAAAGGGGAAACGACCTTCCTTTGTGGTTCTCATTCACACAATTCCGCCAAAATTGGTTTTCATCGATTTGGACTCACCAATGTCGAGCCGTTCAATTCATATCCGAGACCACACCACCGAGACTCTCATCATCTGGTATCAGAGCCAAAAGCTCCTACCCTAGGTTGTATTCATCCAGCCTTTATCTTTTACATTTCTATTTTGTGTTGTCTTTGTTTTCTTATAAACTGAAAAATCCGTAAAACGTTGTTTTCATCTGCTTTGTTTCAGTTTTATAAAATCCATAAAAACTCATAAAAATATAATTTCTTTTGTTATTGTAGTTTAAAAGTCATAAAACCCATATAAATTGTTGTGTTGATTTTTAGAAGATGTTTTCTATTTTGTTTGTTGAAAAGAAAACCAAAAACGAATTATGTTTCTGTTTTGTTCATTTGATTATTTCATTGTTTTGAAAAAGAAAAGAAAATAAAAATCATTGTTCTTGATTGTAATTTATATGTTTAATTTTCAAGACTTTTAATCCTTTATTTGTTTTGTTTATCTTTGATTTGTGCGCGTACTCTCAATGGCATACTATAAGGAGAATGAGGAGAGTTACTCCTATAAATTCGATTGGAGTCTAAGAAAATATCAATTTTCAGCCAGCAACAATGAGGATTGTGAAGACCTATGGCATGATGACAACTATGATTCGGAATATGAAGAGGATCCATATGGTGTCACACTTGAACCTGAGCCACCAGACCATCACCGAGATTACATGAACAACACACATCAAATCAAATCATGGAGCAATGAAACTGAAATTGAATTCAGTTATATGAAGATGAAGCTGAACGTGATGTGGAAGTTTGTCACTACAAAAATCCTCTTATTCATGATATGAAGCCCTATAATCATGGACGTCAAGACGTCATAAACCAAATATTAGTGTAAGTAATAGCTTTAATACTTTTGGTCCTAATCTTCCATCCTTTTGAAGAAAAGAAGATTATCTACAGTGGGAAGACATAATGTAGGATTACTTTTGGAGACATAAGGTCCTTGAGAAGGAAAAAATGTCTTTAGCTATAAGCGTCTTCCAGGGAAAAACAAAATCATTGTGGCAACAATAAGAAAAGTGGAGTGCATATTATAAAGAACCAAAGTACACTTGGGGCAATCTCAAAGGGTTTCTTCATGAGCAATATATCACAGTCAATTGCTTCTAAGAAGTTACTCAAAGAAGACTTTACAACCCGTCGTGAAACACCCACCAATTTCAACATCCATGAGTAAAACAAAGCATACTATCCAAGGTTCTATGGTGACATTAAACGTAGTAGCCAACGTCCCGGGAATGGTCATACGCATTCAAACCCAGCTGGCGAAGCTCGATAGGCGATTAGACCACATTGAATGTGGAACATCAGAAGTATGCACCAACGCACATGTAGCCCGCCAACATCAACTAGACAGCCGTACAAAAGGAGACCCAGACAAGCATACATTCCACATGCCCCATACAGACGAGCCACCAGTATGTGAGCTTAGACAACCACCAAGCCAACCATATCACATATGAGCAAGTGCTAGAGACCATCCGGAAGCACATATCGTGATCAGAAAACTTGATATGTACCCACCCAATTGTGGTCATCATAGTGGAGCTGCCAACCACATTGATCGAGGCCAAAACCATGAGGTCTCAACCCGACATACCGAGCCGCACATCCGGAAGAAGTCATCCTTCCCGCCCTAGCCAACAATGACAGCGACCAACCCATTGGAAGCACTTGAGGTACCTCGTAGTTTTGATATGTCTTGTCCCACTGGTTTATCTTTTCTTAGGTACCAAGAACGTGGAGGCATGTACCAAGGATATACAAACAACTAGACGGAGACTTCCATAGCTGATAACAGGTTTTTTGCAGTGTTTCTCAAATAACCTACTGTTATGTAATCAATTGCAATACAGTATGGTGTCAATCCACTGGGTGAGTAACTAGCAATCGAGATGCAATCTACTTATCCTAATCTAAGTCAGAAACGATTATGGTGAGTTATGATGCAATCTAAACTAGATGAAAATGAAACACTAAAACAGGGCGCAAAAACAGAACGTAAAAACATAGCAAAAACAGAGTATTGAAAGTATAGTAATTGAAAAACATAGTTTAGACCTAAAAACAGAGTATTAAGATTCACAAAAATTCAATAAGGAAAAAGGGGTTCTTGAGGTTAAGGATCAATGATTAGGGTATTCCTATGGGTTCCAGACTTGTCTATCAACCTAAACAAATCTGGAAATCCCTAAGTTTTCCCCTAATCTCACCCTCTCCTCAAGAACCCTAATTTAACTTACTCAGAATTCATGAAGTAAAGCATAGATTCAGAATCGAAAATCAATTGCATAAACTTAAAGATTTTAGAAAAAGAGAATTCAATATTGCTTAAGAGAATCGAAAATTACTGGAAAATATGATATATTAAAAGTGGAAATTCTAGTACAATTTATAGATCAACCAAGATCTTAAGTTCATAAGAAAATGGAAAATTGCTTAAAGAGAAAAAAGGAAAATTCCCTAGAAAGAGAAATGGAAAATTCCTTGAAAAGAAAAATGGAAAGTTCCTTAGAAAGAAGAAATGGAAAATTCCTTAGAAAGAAAAATGGAAAAAGGCTAAAACATTATTGGGCTTGCCTTTTCACATAAAGAGATATTAATGGGCCCTTTTCACAAAAAGCCCAAAAAGTCAACTCTAACGAAAAAGTCAATATTCTGGTGTGAAAAATCACTCAACCAAGTGATGATCGAGTGTCATGGATATATGCCAAATCTTCTATATCACATTCTTAACTTCAACTTTAGGCCAGCCGATTTTTCATAGGTCTTCTTGTAGTCTGAAATACTTCATGATAAGCTCCAAAAAGTGCCTAAAAATACCCTTTATGCAATGTATGCAATGCCCAACACTAAATATGCAAATTATGCCTAAAATAACCTAAAACAATGATAATAATGCAAGTATGAATGCAAAACATGCTAAATAATGCCACAAAAATATGGTAAAATGCAGACACATCAACTCCCCCAAACTTAGTCTTTGCTTGCCCTCAAGCAAATATGCATAGAGCTAAGAAGGAAGAGAGGTTGCTGACAATGGGAACATCTTACTTCAAACAAACAACTTATCAAGCTGAAAACCATAATCCACAAGTGAACCCTCATTCCTTTGTAAGAACCACAATCTTCTTTCATCAAGGCTTAGCATAAAAACCGAATATTCCCTAGCACTTAGCTGGACTCTAAGACACTCAGATTTGAAACCTATTCCTAAAGGTGCAGACCGCAAGAGGGGCTATTGATCAAAGACTTTGGGATTCAACTTCCTTAGATTCAGCTAGACACTATTAATTTCAGCATTTAAGTCACTTCTTATTCCAAATCCTACTTTGCTCAGTCTAGTACTTATTTTTCTTTAGCTTCATCAATGACACGCGAATCAGTATGGGTTTACGCACAGTCCCGGCTCACCTTAGGCATCTATGTATTAGCTTTATCAATGATACGTGAATCAGTACGGGTTTACGCATAGTCTCGGTTCACTTTAGGCCCTATTATGCGAGCTGAGTTGTAAGAAGGATGATTCTATCATTTTGTTTTCTTTTTATTATGCTATTTCTTTTTTCTTATCAAGCTGAACCTAAGGAATGATCTTATGCAATGAATCTCAAGCCCCTAATTTGGTAAAAATTAAGTTCAATTTCGAGGAGACAAATCTGGTTCTTTCGAGACACAACATAAGCTTAGGTTTCTTAGGCCAATGACCTACCAATCAGTGTTCAAGAGGGAAAAAACGCAAGTCCAAGAGTTCACTATGGTTACTAGCCAATCAACCTAGCAAGACTGTCTATCATTAGCAAGATGATTCTCAAAACTCTAGACTCAATCCTATATGAATGTGATGCAGCTACATGAACACTCTATTTTTTTGTTTTTTCTATGCCTTAGATGTAATGCAAATGATGAAATGCAAGAAAAACTAAGAATCACAGAAAACAAAGTCAAATGTCCCCTAGAATCCTCCCCCAAACTTAAATCACATAGTCTCTTGTGTGTATAAAAGCCTGAAAGAGGATCCTAGACCAGCAAGTCAAGAGAAAAATATGCAGTGGTATATACAATGAAGGGAAGGGGTTCCGTACCTAATTGGAGAATGAAAAAGTTGGAAATGAAGGAGTTTCTGGTTCGTTTTTAGAACACTCGAGTAGCCTTGCTCGAGTGTTATGCTTTGGTGCCAAATTCCTTGTGGTGCACGCCCCTTGACCTGAAACATAAGAAAAGAGCAAAAGAAACAAAGAAAAACTGCAAGAAAGAAAATATGTACAAGGATATCATGGGATTTCCTCCCAAGTGAGCTTGTTTTAAGCCATTAAGCTTAACTTCCCACACCCATGAGACTTGGAGTGGTTCAAAGAGAGGAATTGAGGTCCCCTCTGAAATGGTTTCATCAACCATGTAAAGCTTAACTTTCTGCCCGTTTTCTGGAAGTTCATCTCCTTTCTTGCTAAACATGGTGATGGATCCACAAGGCATAACTCTTTTAATGTGGAAAGGTCCTGACCAATCTGATTTGGGCTTCGTTGGAAAGAGAAGCTGCTTCACTTTGGCAAATGGTTTGGGATATTTGATGTTCTTCACCTTGTACTCCATTACTCCATCCACAAAACCAATTGGTCTCAAAATTATATCAGGCCCAAGATCCAATTCTAGTAAATTGTATGATTCCTTAGAAGGCATATTCGTGATCTCATTGCAAGCAAACAAAGACTGAAGGCTTATCCCATCAACAACCTCTTCAAACATCTGCAGTAGTCGCTAGCCTTACCACTCCTAGCCAATATAAGTCTAGGAAGCTTAGGAGGTTTAATGCCCAACTTATCCAATCCCTCAATTGAGAAGCTTTGTCCTCCAATAGTAGGTTTCCTAGCTGCATCGTTAATGTTAAACTTCATATTGAGATCCTTACCAAAGTTTAGCTCAATTGTTCCATTCCTCACATTAATTACATCTCCAACAGAGGCTAAAAATGGTCTACCAAGGAGTAATGGATCTTGTGGTTCCTCATCCATATCAATCACCACAAAGTCTGTGGGAACGTCAACATTACAAACCATTATAGGTATATCTTCCAAAAAACCATATGGCAAACGGACAGACATTTCAGCTAGAATCAAAGAGAGCTTACAAAACTTGTAGTTGTTGAACCCCAACCTCTTAGCAACAGATATGGGCATTAGGCTAATTGAAGCTCCAAGATCACATAAACATTTGCTGAAAGTTAAATGACCCAATGAGCATGGTAAAGTGAATGTCCCAGGATCATCTAGCTTTTCTTGCACTATTATCCTCTCTAAGATGGCATTGCACTCATAAGTCTCTACTGCCGTACCTCTAGCTCATTTGTTCTTTCCTCCACAGCATCTTTCAAAAAATTTTGATAAGGAGGCATTAGCATGAAAGCATCAAGTATAGGTATCTTTACCTCAGTATCCTTCATTTGCTTGTCAAAAAGAGCCTTATACTTCATCATTATGTCCTTTTTAAACCTTTGTGGGAAGGGTAGTTGAGGTTTAAAAGGAAGGAGGGCAAAATACTTGTGTATATCGTGGAAAATATCATGTTTTGGAGTTTGGTAAGGGGACACTCGACCTAGCCTTGCTCGAGTGTCCTGCTCGAGTGTCTCATTGTGTGGTTCTGAACATAATGCTCGATCAGTTCCAGCTCGAGCGTCCTGCTCGAGTGTTCCTTTCTGAGTCTTTTTCTCGATATTTTCAGCCTTTTCTGACTAAGGATGTCCTCCCCAACTTGAATGTCAATGTCCTCAGTGAATTTATCATGTCGTACTTGTGGAGAGATCTCCTTTCCGCTCCTCAATGTAATGGATTGGGCAGTGTATTCCTTGGAGTTTTGAATGAATTTTCCGGGTAGTTGCCCAATAGTCTTAACTGCAGAGGAGGAAGCTTGCTTGTTCTCTAAATACTTGAGGTGAGCATTAAGAGTCTCAAACTGGCAATGGAGGTCATTATGGGAAGCATCTATCTTACTGTGTACCTCAACAAATTTCCTGGTTATTTCAGAGGCGGTAGCTGTCTGACCTTTGAGGATTTGCTGCAAGATGTCCATTACCTCAGGGGTTTGTTGGGGTTGGGTAAGTGTTGTGGTATTCATAATCATGTGGTACAGTAGGTGGGTGGTGATGAGTTTGCTGGTATTGATGTTTTGGGACAAAGAGTTTGGATTGAGGCTAGTGGTGCGGTTTTGGTGGATACAACTGACCTTGGGGATTAGCCACATTGGTGTTCCTGTATGAGAGGTTTGGGTTGAGTTTGTAGCTTTTGTAAGGCCCATAACTGCTACCCTGATTCTGCACAAAACTGACCTCCTCTACCTCACCTTCATCCTCTACAACCTGTTCTGACTCACTCACGTGATGTACCTGTTTTTGATGAACTGAGAGCAACCTATCCAGCTTGTCTTGTATGGCTTTGAGTTCCTTCCTACTAATCATGTCAGGATCAGCTGTACATCTAGGAGTTCGATCATAGTCTTCACTGTATTGGCCGTCTGCTTGTGCTAAATTCTCAACCAATTCTCACCATCATCTACATCCTTGTTCAGAAAAGTTCTCATTACTTGTTGTGTCTAGCAACATTCGGATCTTGGAATAACGCCTCTGTAGAGAGTGCTAAGAAGTGACTCAGTAGTAAACCCATGATGTAATAGACCCTTGTGGCAAGTGTTTCTCCCACATGTGTGCTTTGTCTCCAAGAGAGAAAGGAAACAGCCTCAGTTTCAGAGCATCCTCACTAACCCCATTAATCTTTGTCAAACTGGTTAGTCTTTCAAACTCATCAAGATGATCCAGCAGATCCCAGAAGGCAAACCATGAAACTTACTGTTCTGTACCATGGAGATCATACCACTCTTAATCTCAAAGTTGTTAGTGGTAATAGCTGGTGGAACAATTCCATGGCGTTGATTATGAATACTAGGAGCATCACCAGCTCCAATGTGTCGTACGCGCCTAGGAAGAGGTCCTAGCTCAGTAGCTTGTACCTGGTCTTCCATGTCTACTTGATCCGTAAACTCCTCGTTCAATCTGTTCTGCTATTCCCGCAAGTGTTCACGAGGCAAACAGTCTATTTTGTCCAAGTATGGGATGAGATCTTCAGTACCACGAGATCAGGTATTCATGCAAGTGTGTTTTTGTCAGCAGTAACGGACACTCAACTAGGAGTTGATCGAGTGTTGTGGTCGAGTGTTCTGGGAATGCGAAAAAATCAAGGCACTCGAGCTTAGTTGGTCGAGTGTCGTGATCGAGTGTTCCTGAAAACAGACAAAAACTAGAAACGAGCGTTAGAACACACACGTAGAACTTAGTCTCAGGAAAGTGATAATCCTAATTGTAGCTAACTAGAACCCAGTTGGCAATGGCGCCAAATTGATAACAGGTTTTTTGCGGTGTTTCTCAAATAACCTACTGTTATGTAATCAATTGCAATACAGTATGGTGTCAATCCACTGGGTGAGTAACTAGCAATCGGGATGCAATATACTTATCCTAATCTAAGCCAGAAACGATTATGGTGAGTTGTGATGCACTCTAAACTATATGAAAATGAAACACTAAAAAAGGGCGCAAAAACAGAACGTAAAAACAGAGCAAAAACAGAGTATTGAAAGCAGAGTAATTGAAAAACATAGTTTAGACCTAAAAACAGAGTATTAAGATTCACGAAAATTCAATAAGGAAAAAGGGGTTCTTGAGGTTAAGGATCAATGATTAGGGTATTCCTAGGGGTTCCAGACTTGTCTATCAACCTATTTAGATGACCTCTAAGCAAGGAATCACAAAAATCACATTCATTCTCATGCAATGGGACCTCTCTTGAACAACAACCCGACTTGACTCTCGCCAACGATTAGAAGTTCAAGAGGCGTTAAGTATGGGCCTTACAAAGCCTAATAACACCCTAGACAATCATTCTCTTTAGCTAGGAGAAGTTATCTCAACCTAAGCATGTTCAAGCGATTCCCCAAACTCCTCTCGGGGGGAATCACCAAGTAATCATATTTCAATTGATCAGAAAGAAAGTAATCATTAAGGGACACTTAAATTAAAGAGATCTAAAACCTTAATCAAACATAAACAAATCTGGAAATCCCTAAGTTTTCCCCTAATTTCACCCTCTCCTCAAGAACCCTAATTTAACTTACTCGGAATTTATGAAGTAAAGCATAGATTCAGAATCGAAAATCAATTGCATAAACTTAAAGAATTTAGTAAAAGAGAATTCAATATTGCTTACGAGAATCGAAAATTGCTGGAAAATATGATATATTAAAAGTGAAAATTCTAGTACAATTTATAGATCAACAAAGATCTTAAGTTCAAAAGAAAAAAGGAAAATTAATTAAAGAGAAAAAAGGAAAATTGCTTAAAGAGCAAAAAGGAAAATACCCTAGAAAGAGAAATGGAAAATTCCTTAGAAAGAAAAATGGAAATAGGCTAAAACATTATTGGGATTGCCTTTTCACATAAAGGGATATTAATGAGCCATTTTCACAAAAAACCCAAAAAGTCAACTCTGACGAAAAAGTCAATATTCTAGTGTGAAAAATCACTCGACCAAGTGATGATCGAGTGTCATGCTCGAGTGTCATGGATATATGCCAAATCTTCTAGATCACATCCTGAACTTCAACTTTAGGCCAGCCGATTTTTCATAGATCTTCTTGTAGTCTGAAATACATCATGATAAGCTCCAAAAAGTGCCCTAAAATACCCTTTATGCAATGTATGCAATGCCCAACACTAAATATGCAAATTATGCCTAAAAGAACCTAAAACAATGATAATAATGCAAGTATGAATGCAAAACATGCTAAATAATGCCCCTAAAATGTGGTAAAATGCAGACACATCAATAGCCGAGAGCATGATTGAGTCTCACGGTAACCTGAATGGCGTACTAGGAAAACCACAAGAAGAAGTGGACGTCACTGAGCATGGGAGCTTCCTAGTCATCTCTGAATACCATCTACTGGAAAGCAATCCACGGTCCACACCAGCCAAAGAACTAGACTTGTCCATAAATGTTCCAAGTCAAGCCTCAAGAAGAGCAGCATTGGAATCATAAAGAAGCGCCCGAGGCTCTCACAAGAATTCCTATAAAAGATACACCACCACACAAACTGTAAGTTATACTAGAGAAACGTAAGTCCTCCAAACCTTCAAATTTGAAAAATGTGGTTTGTTATAGGTGTCATAAGAATGGTCATTTGGCTATGAAATGTCTAGTTAGGAAAGAGACTAAAATCCTAACACTAGAGCTTAAACAGATTCACATAAACCAACTAATAATCTAGATAATTCAGATTTTATATTTCCCAATTCTAGTATGATGCATTTGCCTTTGTCAAAAGATGTTTAGACAGGTATATGATCCACGAATGAGTCAAAGAGAATCATAGAAACTTTGCTAATCAAAGAGGAACAACCAGATAGCCACCAACAAGTGATTACCAAAGAAGAATACATATGCACCAAGGATGCAAAACTAGAAAGAACTTTGGTTCATTTCAAGGGAGCTATAGACCCGATTCCACTCAAGCTGTCAAAGGAAGAGGTGTACTACATGTTATCCCATATACCCCTCAAGGAGAATCAACCAGACCTAATACCATGTTCTCCCACAAGTCACAATCGAGGTAAAGTCCTAGACTCTCAAAGCCGAATGAAACCTAACTTGCTTTCTCTTGGTGCATGTGACTTGGTTTTGAGGACAAAGCCCTTTAAAGAGGGAGAGAATGGTAGGATCCTCGATGGTAGGATTCTCAACAATAGACTATCGACTGCATGACAAGGCTTAGAGTCGGTTGTCGATTTTTGGGCTAAATACACCAAGGATAAAGGGGAGACGACCTTCCTTGGGAAATATGTCAAAGAAAAAGGGGAGATAAGCTTATTAGACATGCTTTAGCTGTCTAAACTCAATGACTCACCCAGAACTCAAGAACCGGAGCAGCACGCAAGGAATTCACGACAACAACCTTCCCTAGAGGATCAGGAAGACATACGCTCAGTTATCAAGGCACTTCATATGCTACAAAGGAAACTAGGCCATGAAGTTTATCTATATGGATTCTTAACTCAATAGCTAACTATTCGAGGTTAAAATCATCCTAAAAAAACTCTGAGTCGAGAGTTATGTATTTTACAAGCTGGACTTTCTGCACTAAGGCCTTATTCGCGACAAGGCAAACTTTCGAGCAACACAGACCAGTTTAGGAGCGACCTTCACTCGGAAGTACTTGGAGGTTATTCTTAGGCCTATTAGAGATCCAACAAGACCAAAAAATAAAACTAACCAAAATTGACCAATTTTTTATCTTCCCTCTCATTCGAACATCAACACACACTTTTCCCGTAAAAGTCTCTCTCTCTATCTCACAGATAGGTGCTTTGTCTCTCCTTCTCTTCGATAACTCCGATCACCTAAATAACAATGGTTCCTTTTCTTCAAAGCATTTCTCTTTTCATTAAATACAACATAGCTTAGTTCCTACATTAATCTCTCTCAGAGAAACTTCGAATATCGAGGTGTTTTTTTGCATTTTATCCTCTTCTCGAATCGAGTTTTGGATCTGGAACTTAATAGTTAGGGCTTTCGATTCTGCATTGTCAATGACGAATTCGGGTTTCAGTGTTAAGATCTAGAGAATAAAGTTGGGATTTTTGGGTTTTGACTTCGAGGTTTCGATTGGTGGATTATAATCAGATGGGGAAAAAGCTTGTGGGTTTTGTGGCAATGATGTGATTTTAGTAGAAAGTTGTTTGATTTGAGGAGAATATGGGATCAGGAAGGAGCAAATCATGTCGAGGTTCTTCGTTGTCGAATAGAGAAGATTCCGACGCAGTTCAACCTCCTTCTTCGTCTTCTAGTGGTGGTGGTGGAAGAAGAAGAAGATCAATGAGCTTGCTTTGTTCTCTTCATTCTACGTGTCTTGATTCATCTTCTACTTCACACGAAAGTGACGATGATAATGATGATGAACAGGTCTCGTTTTGATTTCTAATTCGATTTTGAAAAAATAAATCTGAAATTAGGTTAAAATTTTGAATCTTGAGTTTTGCAGGTATGTAATTGATGGATGAGTAAGATTCTTGGAAGTGTTTCACGTCGTAGAGTGGAATCTAGGAATCAAGGAGATGCATCAGATTGCTATGATAAAGAATTGAAAGATGAGAAGAAATCTGAAACCGAAAGACATTGTGATGAGCTTGAGCTTGATGATGACTGTGTGTGTTGATGTTCGAATGAGAGGGAAAATAAGAAATTGGTTCATTTTGGTTAGTTTTATTTTTTGGTTCATAGTAAACCCAAATAAACCAACAACTATGTACAATTAAGAGTTCAACTTTTAAAATGGGTTGATTTACAATTTAAAATTTGATTTCGTGTGGAAATAGTATTCAAACTTTGAAACTGTATACATATGTAGGAAGGTTAGTTACGAGGGGTTTATGGTGTTATATAGTTTTTCCGGAGGGAAATAGATCGATTTTCCTTCTCCTTGTTAGAATACTTAGCAGCCTTTTCTTTCTTTTGAGGACTCGAGAACGAGAGACAATTCAAGGTTGTGAGGATTCCAACTTGACGGATTAGAGATTATCAAAGGAATCATCACCCTCCTTTCTCTCATTCACGCAATTCCGCTAATACTAGTTTTCATCGGTTTGGACTTACGAAGGTCGAGCCGTTGAATCCATATCCGAGACCTCACCACTGAGGCTCTCATCAGCTATGATGAGTATGTGTATCTCTCTATTTTAGATAGAGATTTTCTCTCATCCCCATCTTTTCAGCGAAATCATTTATGTTTCTTCTCTATTACGAAACTTTAGATCTTTTAAAGAGATTGAGATTGTAAGTTATTTCACTGTAAAACATACCGGTTTGGGTTCTTGCCATAAATAAATTAAGATTTTATTCATGGCTTTGTATCTGATTTAGTGTAGGATCTCATATGACTTTGGTCCGATGTGTAGAGATCCCTTCCCTTTTATCTTTTTCATCTACGGTGAATGAGATATCTTGTACTTCTCCGAGGCGATTTCATTTTTTGAAATCTAATTCATCTGCTCATAGAGGAGCAAGATGGTGGTCTAAGATCGCGATCAATAAAATTTTGACCAAAAAAAATAATTATAAGAAAATTATGCTTGATATTATATATATAAAAAAGAGATATATTATATTAATTTAAAATATTATACAAATATTAAATGTTAATTATTTATATGTATTTCTAATAACACTAAAACTTTAAATTAAATTGAGATTTTAATATTACAGTTAAAAACATAAATATAAATTATTTTTAGAGCAATATCTTTGAAAAATAAATAAATTTTAAATTTATTAATATAAAATATATGGATAGATTAAAATAGTCATTTAATATATTTTAATATAATAAATTTGTGTTTTTTTATTTTCTTAATTTTATATTTATAATTATGAACGATACGAGATAGCTAATTCTTTTTATTGTCGAGGTCTCTTTAAATCTAATGTAGAGAAAACAGTCTTCTGAGTTTATTGAATTTTTCCAAACAATACAAAAACGATGGCCAGACTTTTAGAAATACCACCATCTTCAAGATCTCTACATAGACAGTGACACACTGAACTTCTTCAATCTCCAACTTTAACAAGTATTCCATGGTCCGCATGATCACTTCAAACTCATTATGCAATTGCTACAAACAATGGAAGATACATGCGTGCCCCATGTTTGCGTTGGAAAACAATACCATCCAATCTCATATAAATATTTGAAATCCTTTCAAGATCCATCAATATAATTGTGGTATCGTGTAATGTTTTGATCACATGTCAGAGGTTTAGCCACTACCTCCAAAATATTATTAGGATAGGTAAAAATTTCCTAGGTTGATCCTTTGATCTCTCTTTGCGCATGGATTTGAAACTATGCATTAGCTTCTATTTATGCATTTTGTAGGGTGTAGTTTGGATCTCTATCCAAATTTGCAAAAACCTTATCGTTTCTTGTTTTCTAAATATTTCATAGGATCCAAAGATAATTTTTGAATTCCTCCAAGTTTCGTAACTGCCAGAAAAGATAATCCAAGTTAGTGATGATTGATGGCATCAAAATACGTTATCCTAGAGGAATGTTAGACAAGCCCAAAATTTATAGCGCTAGAAGATATTTTAAAAGTGTGATTTATCACTTATTCCTTAGCCCCACAATGCAAATTGATGAGGATGTTAAGAGCAACACTTAAGGGACTATGGGGGAGAAGTTTGAACCAACGGATGCTATGGAGATTCAACAAGGGCCAATGACTAGAGCTAGGATTAAGAAGTTTGCTGAAGCTATTTCTCTATTCATAAGTCATTCTTGGAACCTTTCCAGTGACTTAAGCGTGGATGCGATACACACAACTATCATATGCATCCAAGCTAATGATCAACAATTGGGTTAGTGCTCCTATTGTACTCTTTTTCCCAATACTTGGTTTTGTCCCACTGGGTCCTCCAAGTTTGGTTTTTAATGAGGCAATTGGGTCACTACATCATTGCTCAACTCGTTGGTCATGAAGACCCAAGACAGAATATGAGAATATTTCCATTTATCCGTTGGTCAAAAATACCTAAGGCAGAATGAGAATATTTCCATTTATTAGACTGTTTTCTATTTTTTTGTTGGGCCAAATGTCATGGGCCTAGTTATTTCGTTTTTTCTACCTATTTAAGACTCAAAGCTGATGCTTGTAAACCCTAGACGTGATTGAGAGCAATAGCCACCTTTCTTTCTAAGTGATTTAGAATACAAGTCGTTTTAGAGTGATTCTGAAACAAAAAAAAAAAACCTTTTGCTGAGTGATTCGCAAAGGTCCTATCTGATTCTAGGTGTGAACCCTTGAATCAACTATCTAAACTACAAAGGAACCACGCCCTTTTTTGAGTCTATCAACTCTGTGATTTGCTGCCTCTCTAAGAAACTCCAAATCGATCAACTGTTGGGTTGGAATCTGTGAGCTCCACTCTCAAAACTTCGATCCTCAAGGGAGGTTCATATCATGTGGTATCAGAGCACTTTGAGGGCTTGAGCATCACGTGACAAGGGAGTTTAATTTTTGACTTTTCATCCTTAAAATCGCATCAACATCATTTGTTACAGCATAATTTATTTGTTGTGCTTGATTTTTGTTT
>JAKUCM010001035.1:0-51682 GCA_023374145.1 Lepidium sativum | reverse complement strand
ACTCTATATGATTCTGCAATTCGTTATTCAACACGTATACCAATATTGGTCTCTATATATAGATCTTGTAAATGCAACATATCTATAAGATTTTTAGTAGAACATGTTTATAATCGTTATTTACATATATTACCTTACAAGTTCGAATTTTCTAGACACCTATATAATTATATATACGAGATGTTGACACTATTGGCCTTATCCTCAACCAAAATTCTTGAAAAAATGGTTTGGATAATAAAGTAGTATAACATAGTAACGACGGAAAAATCTATTGTGAGAATGTCCCACATCGCTAAAGATGTGGAATTAACTCTAGTATATATGATACTTGGGCCAATTTACTCATTGCCAATTGGTTTTGAGTTGGAAGCCCACAATCCTACATGGTATCAGAGTCTGAACTCACACTGCCACATCTGAACCGATTTGGCACAGAAAAGAGGCCCGTTTAATCTATACCCGAAATTGAATTGACCCACTCATTACCAATTGATTTTGAGTTGGAAGCCCATAATCCTACATCTATATCTCGATTTTGTTGGTTCATATAGGCTAAGAGTGTGGAATTTCATTTATTTCTAAATAATAAAATTCGTTTAGTTTGATCATAATTAGTATTAATTCTTCTTCTTCTTCTTCTCATTTGCTTATAATTATCTATATTTTCAAATTCAAGATATTGACCCTTCAACTGCACATTGTATTATTGAATACTTAGTCGTCACTCATTTGATGACGATATCTTCTTTTTATCTAAACCAAAATAAAATAAAAATATTGAGGTAATCATACAAATCAGACGTGTCGGATTATTATTGGATGTTTTGGTTGAAGAATCACATGTTGACATGCTTAATTAGTTCAATCCCTCACGGATCCATGTGTATTATTTGGGAATATTCGTAAATGCTATATAGCCAATAATATATTTGAATTTGGGAAATATTCGTAAATTAAGACTTTTCAATTTCTTTGCAGCAACATCCTAATACCATTGTTTTTGTTCAACAAAGAGACTCTATAACTTCATTCTTAATGTTTTAGAACAAAAATTGGTTATCTGAGTTCCATTATCCTATAATAATAAGAATCAATAAGATGATGTATTTAACTAAACAAAATCCGTTGTGTATGGTTTGATGAAATGATCAGAAATGGCATGCGTGGGAGGCAAGGATTGGTATTTCTATAGCCAAAGAGATCGAAAATACGCGACCGGACTGAGAACTAACCGAGCAACAGCCACTGGATATTGGAAAGCTACTGGCAAAGACAGAGCCATACTCAGAAAAGGTAAGCTTGTTGGGATGAGGAAGACATTAGTCTTTTATCAAGGTCGAGCTCCTCGAGGTCATAAAACCGATTGGGTCATGCATGAATTTCGTCTCCATGGTTCCTCTCCTCCTCCTCCCAATTCTTCTCCTAAGGTATACACACATACTTTATTCTAGTTCCTTCATCATCAATCACTCTCTCCTTAGCAGATTCCTTAAAGAGTAACTATACGTTTTTATATGTTCAGGAAGACTGGGTCTTGTGTAGGGTGTTCCACAAGAATACAGGAGTTGTTTGTAGAGCCAACAAGGAAACCTCCTTGGACCAGACAGCCTCTGCATCTCTTCCTCCATTGATGGATCCTTACATCAACTTTGACCAAGAACCCTCTTCTTTCCTCACTGATGAGCATCATTTCATCATCAATGAGCACGTACCCTGCTTCTCCAATTTGTCACAGAGCCAAACCTCAGACCCAAACCTAACCAACTCAGTCTCTGAGCTCAAGCCTTCTTGTAAGAGCCCTAACCCCTTGTTCACTGGTGGTTCAGCCCCAGCCACGCTCACAGGCCTCGAATCGTTCTGTTCTTCAGATCAGATGGTTCTCAGAGCTCTGCTCAGTCAGCTCACTAAGATCGATGAAAGCCTCGGGGATAAAGAATCACAGAGTTATGCAGAAGGTAGCTCTGAGAGCCTCCTGACAGACACTGGTATTCCAAACACTGCATGGAATTGAAACAATTATTCATCGGGGAATATGGTATCTGATTGTACAAACATTTCCTCACTCCTGAACCCAGTTGAATTCTTGTAAGATACCTCTTAAAGACGTTATACATATATATTCACCTTAGTTCCATTTGTTTAAGTGTAAAGATCCGGATTAAGCAAGAGGATTATCTGAAACATCATTACCCGTAAACATGATGGGATAGGTGACTGCATAGCCAACACAGTGGTTCCTGCAACAGAACTGAATAATCAGAATCAAAAACAGAACAAAATCTTTAGGGAACAAGTTCCCTTGGTAAAAAATATTTCCAAGGCAGACAGATTCATCAATGCAAAGACATTGTCCGGTTTGTACATAAAATAAACAGGAACGATCAAAAGTTATTAATCTAAGATGCTTACTTTCATAGATGTTGCCAATCAAAAGCATTGAGAAGTACTTCGAATGGCACTTTTGAGATAGAACTGCGCTTGCTAAAAAGATGACATGATATGCTGATATGTATCTGTTTCATTGGCAGAAAGAGTTCACTAGGAAGATTGTCATTGCCGTTTTACATGATTCTAGTTGAATCTTCATGTAAGCAGCTTGGATTTCTTTGAACACTATCGATTCATATATCTATTCTGCATCAATATATATAAGTATCTCTAGATTTCAATGGACGATGTGAATATATTGAAGTTTTATTTTGCAAGTCTATTCAATGGAGATTTTCTTTTTGGATTGGTGTTATATATGATCGATATAGATTTCTGCATAAGTATCTCCGGGAATCCTCTACGTTCGTCTCACCACTAGTCAAGTCTTTTTTAGTTTTGTGTTGTCAAAAAAGTATGAAATGTAAGCAGGAATTAATCCTCTCTCAGTTAGAAAATTTACAACAGTATTGTTCATTTTCCTCTGCCTCTTCCCTTTTTATCGTTGTTCTTTCTTCATACTTTCAATTTCAGCAACTAGATGCTCACCAAAGACAGCATTCTTGGCTTGGTGATTACCATCTGAATCTTCCTCACTGCTCCATTTTCTGACGAACTTGGGAACCATGTTTCTTAACTCTCGCGCCTCTGACACTTCATCCATTTCATTGACTCGTTCGAAGCGAACTGCACTCACTTTTCTGGCATTTCCTGCTAGTATCTGTCCACGAAGGTGGTTAGAGAATAAAAGATTCTTCTTGGGAAATGTGATAAAAGGCAAGTGTTAATATGAGTCTATTTACCTCTAATCTATAAATTTGGTGCTTTTCCTTCGGATCTTGACGCTCGTGTTTACCCTCGTCTTGTTCATCATTCTCTTCCCAGTTTTCCTTTTCAAGAACTACCGTCACACTCTCACCTGTCATGCATGAAGCAGAGTCACATATTGTTCTTTATATACGATTTACTTACATAATCATAACATACATTAATTGACTTTGAGACAAAATATATGGGACCTATAATTCTCGACGCAGCTTTATGCATATTATAATTTCTTTTGTTTATCAATATGGCTAAATAATCCAGAGTTCTGATGCCTTAGTTGAAAAAAAAACTAATGCGCCTACATCATTACCTATTATGTATTTACATATATATATGAAAGATATCTTACATTCCCAAATATAAACTATTGTTAATGGATAGGTCTCAAAAGGTCGAGACTCATAAACGAACCTCGATGGAACGAGGAAAACTCGAGCCCAAACTGATTTGTTAACCCAAGAAGTATGAAAGGAAAGGACTGCAGATTAAATCAGCGTGCTACCACATATGAAATTACTCTCCTATCAAATCCGAAAATATTATTTTGTGCAATTAACGAAATGTTGATCTCGTCTAATCCGGAGACAATAAAGGAATCGAGGTACCGGGAAACCCTATAAACAAAAGAGGATATATAAATAGAAGAAGAGAATAAGGAAAAAGATTATGAGCAATCATACATAAAACAAAAGAAAGTGAAATACAGTACAACCTCCATACATTAATACTCGATAAATTAATAACTTCTATAAATTAATAAAATTATCTGGTCCCAAGTCGGGCCAGTGTAAAGTTTAATCAAATTTAATAAATTAATAAGATAATAATTACTTTGAAACTCCTATGTAAAAATATAGTCTCAATAATATCATAAAATAATAATTGTAAATATTAGGCATACATAATTATTCTTAAGATAATGGAATATCAACATATATGAAAAAGAAAAATGGAATATCAACATATTTTATAAAATATGTAAACATCAAAATAAATTGAAGTTTAAATAAAAAAGTTTAATAATATGTGCCATAAAGAAACTTTTGTATTTTATATTTGCGAATATTTGTATTTTTTACAGATTTTTTCTATAATTTAATACCTCTCTAAATTAATAATTTTTCAAAGTTCCAACATTATTAATTTATAGAGGTTTAACTAGTCTTATATCCAGAAATAGCCTGATTCTGGAAAAATAGATTATCATTTCCTTTTTTTTTTATCTATTTGTTAAATCTTCTTTATCATGATTCTTATTTTTAGTTGTTAGTTCACTCATAAACAAGTACGTATACATTTGTGAATATTTTTAGAAGATACCATATCTTATAGAATATGCAATACCATGTATGTATAACTATATCTTGAAAAATCTTTGACAATAATTTGGTTGATGATGATTGGTTGTCTTTGATAGATATTCAACATGTCATAACTCTGATTGTAATAGATCAGCCACAACAAACTGCAATACAATCTGACATTCCCAACGCAAACATGTCAATAACAGAGACAAACTTATCCATTATCATGTCTTATGTTGCTCCAGATTTAATGGACACGGCTGTTGTGCCGTCTTTGTCTAATGTATCTCATGTTGTTTCTGATCCACCTATGGTTACACCAAATCAGCAAGCAAAGTTAGGCAGAGGTCAACGAAATCGCAAACCATCCGTGTTACTAAAAGACTCTGTTACAAAGCATGTACACTCTCACACTCCTACCGCTTCCACATATCTCACTTATTATGGTTTTTCAGCAAATCACATAGCCTTCACAAATGTTGTACTTGATGGGTATGAACCACAACTTTAGAAGGATGCAGTTCAAATTAAAGAGTGATGTAAAGCTATGACACGTGAAATAGAAACCTGGAAGCCAACGATACTTGACATGTCACAGATCTTCCTCCAAGAAAGAAAACTATTGGTTGTAAGTGGGTGTATATGCTAAAATAATACTCTGGAAAGACATAAGGCTCGACTAGTTGCTATCGACAATCGACAAGAGGAGAAATTTTTTGTGAATCATTGTTTTGGGTTTACGTATTGTTTTTGTTTTGTGTTGGTGAGAGTTGTAACTAAAATATAAGACTTGTGAAGAAAAGCTTATATTAAAAAACAAATTGAGTGTTGGATTGGTGCTTTCTGAACGAAGTTTGTGGTTCTCGGTCTTTATACTTTTACAATTGGTATTAGAGTGGACCACCTAACAAAATCAGGTGAGAACATGCAGATAGTATGGAGAACACACAACAATTCGTAGCTGTTAGAGAATCATTGAAGCTTAATCTAACAAACTATGGGCATTGGAAATCGCAGATGAAACAAATCATCAAATGGATTGATGAAGAAGCTTGGGGGCTGTAGAAGATAGATGGACACCACCAATTGTGTAGAATGGACAAGAAAATGTTCCTAAGCAAAGGAAGAGTTGTACAACCGAGGAGAAGACATAGTGCAAATACAACTCTAAGGCGTTTTCAGCAATCTTCAACACCCCATCGTTGAATTAGTTTAAACAAGTATATGGATGTACAATAGCAATAGAAGCGTGGGATATCCTGCAAGTCTCGATTGAGGTAAAATTTAGTGTAAAGAGGACTAGAGTGGACATGCTAGCTTCATGCTTTAAGGCTCTCACTATGGGAGAACATGATTCCATTGAAGTTTTCAACAGTTTACTCAACAATTTGTCTCATGAAGCATTGGTCCTTGGTGATACCTACAAGGACAAGAACCTCGTGAAGAAATTTCATGGACACTAGAGAGTAAATGCATGATTGAAATTCAAGATAATGAAGCACAACTCTGGCATCAACGATTGGGTCACATGACCTATCAAACAATGGTGATGCTTGCAAATCAGGACGTTGTGAGAGGTTTAACTAAATTTCAAGGAACACATGAGTTTGTATGTGGTCCATGCAGCATGTGAAAGCAAGTTTAAACAGAACATCGTCCCGTAAAAGATGTAAGGTCAAAATCACCATTGGAATTTGGTTCACATGGGTTTGATGGGTCCAATTCGTGTAACAACCACATCTGTTAAAAATATATTTTGGTGATGGTTGGTGATTTCTCACGGTATACATGGGTTAGATTCTTGAGAGAAAAGAATGAGACATTTGACAACTTCAAGATTTTAACGCTTCAACTTAAAAATGAGCGAGATGGACTAAAGACAATTCATGGTGGTGAGTTTCCAAATGCTGTTTTTGATTAATTTTGTTGATCTCTAGAGATTTCTTACACTTACTCAGCTCCACGGACTCCTCAACACAATGGTGTAATTGAAAGGAAAAAACAGAACATTGCAGGAGATGGCCAGAGCCATGTTGCATGGGAATGAAGTTGTAGGGCTGAAGTTGTTAACACTGTCTGTTACATCATCAATATAGTATATGTTTGGAAAGGAACAAACAAAACACCTATGAATTGTGGAAAGGAAAATCACCCACAATGAGCTACTTTCATGCTTTTGGATGTGTGTGCTACATTATGAATGCTAAGGATCAACATGTTTCTCGGTATTGAGGGACAAGCACAACATTTCGTGTCTAAAACAAACGCACGCTATTAGTTCAAGAGACTGTGAATGTAGTATTTGATAAAGCTTCCTCTCCATTGATAAAAATTTTCCTACGATTCGTGATGGCCAAACACAACAGATGCAAGTCTTAAGAATCGAAATCACAAATTCTGGATCAGCTACAAAGACAAATGCAAGTTCATAGAAATCACTCATAATCACATATTATTGGAGATCTACAGAGTGGTATAGTCACAAGGGATAAACAAATTTATTTCAAACAGCTCGTTGGCGGAAGAAAATATGTGAATGTTGTTAGCACCAAGTGGATCATCAAGGAAAAAATAGATGAAAATTGCAATGTAGTGAGAAACAAAGATCATCTAGTTGCACAAGGGTACTCAAAATGGAAGGATTTTGATAAGACCTTTGCTTTTGTGGCAAGAGATAAATCAATCAGATTCTTGTTGGGTGAATCTTGTAAACATCAACTCAAGTTATACCAAATGGATGTTAAAAGTGTATTCTTGAATGGATGGTTAGAAGCGTGGGTGTATGTCAAACAACCTAAAGATTCTGAAGATCTTGAACATCCTATGTGTACAAGCTCCACAAAGCATTGTATGGCTTGAAACAAGCACCCATGGTTTGGTACGAACGACTGACAATAATTCTAATAGACAACGAATACTCTTGTGGAAATGTGGACAAGACTCTGTTTATCAAATAATTTGAGTCATATTTTATGGTCGTACAAATATATGTGGATCATATTTGCTCGGTTCCACAAACCAGAGTATGGTTGACAAATTTGTTAAGGTGATAACTCAAAAGTTTGAGATGAGTGTGCGTGGAGAACTATACTATTTTCAAGATCTTCAAGTGAAATAAACATATGTTAACATCTTTACCTAAAGTACATATGCCAAGAATCGAATGGAACAGTTTGGTCTATCTTCGAGGAAGAAATCTAGAACTCAAATGACTACCACAAAAAAGTTAGCAAATGACGGGACAAGAGAATATGTTGATGAGAAACTCTACATGAGTATGATTGGGAGTCTCTTGTATCTCAGAGCAAGTCATCCATACTTATGTTATGATGTGGGAGTATGTGCTCGATATCAAGCAAAACCCAAGAAATCAGATTTGTTGGTTATTAAGCGGGTTATTAAGCGGGTTATTAAGTATGTCAAAGGTACAATGAATTTGAGTTTTTACTTGACACAACCAACAACTTGGTTGGTTACTGATATGATCATGGAAAACAGAAATGAAGCTAAGGAGAACTTGGAGCTAAGCAATGAAGATCACGAGAAATCTTTGGAGATTCCAGTCGGTCCAATTACAATATCACGGGCTAAACAAATCAAGGAGAGCATTTGTGGATTTATTCAAGGCCTTTTGGACAAGGAAAAACATAAGGAATCCATTGGACTTTATACTTGCTAAGTCCAAACCACTTTGAGCCTTCTACAAGTCCAAGAGAAGTCCTAAATCAAGTCTTAAAGTTCAGCCCATGAATAGTGACGAATTTGGAAGACAAAAAGATATTTTGGAGGCCAAAAGTTCAAGAGTTCTTCTCATTCAAGTCATAGTAAATTGTGACATTTACTTGTCATTTACTTAGTAGTCTTTACTCTTTATATTTAAGACATTCAATAAGTTTAGAGGAATCTAGACAGTCCTTTCTTTTCTTTATAAACTCCTGTAATTCTCATTTGTGAGGATCTAACTTCTTATCAATAAATTTGAGAGTGATTCTCTTTTTGTTCTTTGTGAACTTTTCGATCTTTCTTGGTGTGTCATATCCAAGGGATCAAACTGGTTTATCAAGTGATTTCCATCACACTTGTGTGACCATTCCTAGCCATTGGCGTGAAGGGGCGAGTCGAAATAGCAACAATCTTTGGTTTAATATACTAAAGGTGGGGGCTACTCGAGTCAACATTTTGTGGTTCCACCACCTTGCTTAATTGAAGGCGAGTTGAAACAACAACAATCTTTGGTTTGATATACCTAAGGTGGGGGTTACTCAAATTCTTTGAAGTCCAAGGATTATCCTTACAACTTGGAGTGATGATTCCTTCGGGATTCCGCGTCATTTGGTATCAGAGCACACTTCCAAGTTAGTTAATCTTTTCATTTTCTATCTAGTCATCTTCTATCTTTCCATCTTCTACCTTTCCAACTTCTATATTTTCATCTTCTATTTCTTCATCTTCTATCTTTTCATCTTTTATCTTTTATCTTTTATCTTTTCATTTTCTATCTTTCCAACTTTTATCTTTTCATATTTTCTTCTTAATTAATTAAAAAAAAAACAAAAAACAAAAAAAGCAAGAAAAAAAAGAAAAAAGAAAAAAACACTCTTCATCTTCTATTATTTATATAAAAAAAAAAATCTTGTTCGTTGTTTGTTTGTGTACCAAAGTCAATCTAATACTTTGAGTTGTGTGATACTTGTTAGGTCATTGACCCTTGGGGAAAACAAATCAAAGAGTGTTTGATTAGTTTTATAAGAACATTTTGATATTCAAAAAGAGAGGAAAAAGGCGTAAGGTTGTGAGAACATTTGAGAGAAAAGCAATAATTTGAGGGAAACACTTGTGTGTCAAACAATTGAGAGATTGTGAGGCATTTTTCTATTAACAAATCTTTTTTACAGGTTCTAAGTATGTCAAACAACAATAACGACAATCCGGAGGGTGAGCAAATACAAGGAATTCCAAATCTCCAAATTCAAGCTTTGATGGGAGAGATGACCCGTTTGTTGAGAGTTGAAATGGAAGCCGTCAATGAACGTTTGGATCAAGTTCAAAATGAGATAGCACTTAGGCAAAAACCTCGGCTGCCTAACGTACAAGGAGATCCACCACCGGCGGAAGTACAAAGAGGCGGTGTTGACTACTATGGTCGAGATGGACACTCATCTACCTCGAGTCGAAGGAGACCTAGACGAGCTAGGGAAGAAAGAGGTCGGGCTGAAGATTATTTAGGGGGATTTAAGCTGAAAATTCCATCATTTGAAGGAGAGAACGATCCAGATGCCTATCTCGAATGGGAGAAAAAGATTGAACTCATTTTTGATTGTTAAAACTATTCTGAGCTCAACAAGGTACGAGTTGCAGCCACTGAATTTTATGATTATGCTATTAATTGGTGGGATCAAGTGGTGACAAGCAAGAGAAGAAATAGAGAAAAGACTCATTGAGAGTTGGGAAGACATGAAAACCTTGATGAGACGACGGTTCGTTCCTAGTCACTATCACCGAGAGTTACATCAAAAACTTAGGAGACTGGTGCAAGGCAACCGAAGTGTGGAGGAATATTTTCAAGAGATAGAAATACTTATGATGAGAGCCGATATAGAAGAAGATCGTGAGGCTACCATGACCAGATTTCTTAGTGGTTTAAATCGTGAGATCCAAGACCGAGTAGAGATGCAAAACTATGTGGAATTGGAAGATATTTTGCATAAGGCTATCTTGGTGGAACAGCAACTCAAGAGGAAGGGTAGCACACGTCAAACTTATGGCATGATTTATAGTACTCAACGTCCTAGCTACTCACGCGAAGACACAAGTGTTCCAAAGCCAAAGTGTGAGACCCAACCTTGGGTCAATGAATTAATTTTAGGGCCCATAAGACCCAATAACAGAATTGTCAAGGGAGATAAGTTTTTGAAAAAAAAAGAGGAAAGATGCATCTTCTCAACCTAGCACCAAAACCTAGTTTGTTCTCCTACTTAAACTCACCAACTCGGCGCCGCCTAGGCTTCTTCCTCTTCTGAAATCTTAAAACTCGAGCCTCATAGCAAGTATCTCCATTGCCGAAGTTGATTGATCAACCTAGAGCACCCTCCAAGTGGTAAGAAATCCAGTCTGAAATATTATTTTCTCTCAAACTTCTGTAGCTTCAAACGGATCGTTGATTGGAGTAGTATTGAGAGAGTTACACCGAGTTTAAGGTAAGACATTAACTCAGTCTCTTTTTCTAGACTTAGAGAATTCTGAGTTCTATTCTAATTGCTGTGTTCGACTTGGCATATTTGGGGTCGTTTTGTGACTAGATCTGTGCAAGGAAAGTCATGTTTTTGTTGGATTCAGATAAACGGAACATTCAGAAACGCAACCGAACCGTCGGACCTTCGAATCTAGGTAATATCTGATCTGTAATGTCGTTGCTTGGTCAGCAAGAATTATCTGTTTTGTTGACTGATGAACCCTAATTCTGTCTGGTTGCTTGTGTTTGAAGGTTTCTGCTATGAAAGTTTTTGATTTTGCTTTTGGCTGCATTTTTGAATCTGTCACCGGCCAATCTAGGTGAGGATATGATCTGCGAGACTTTTAGTTTTAATTTAATATTAAACTCATTTATTCTAGAAAGTAAAAATATTTAATTAGAATATTTTTAATCATATATTAAATATTATATAACTCTTAGATAATATTTTATGGATTTTGTGAATGTTTGGAAATAGAATAGTTGTTTGAATTATTATATAATATATAAATAATTAAAATATGTATTTGTTGAGGCATCTCATAAGAGGTGATATATTTAATGTTTTGATGAAAAGTAAGTAGATAAAGAATGAGTAAACGAGTAAGTGACATGTCTCTTAAAAAGTGGTGACGCGGAGGAATTGGGTTACGGGCCGACAATCCCCGTGGAAAAGAGACAATGGTCTGGATGTCTCTTCAAAAGTGGTGACGCGGAGGAATTGGGCTACAGGCCGACAATCCCCGTGGAAAAGAGACAATGGTCTGGAGTGAGCCGACGGGACCGCTTCAGCTCGAAAACCGCTGACGAGCTAGGGAGGATCGAGTTACGGACCGTGGTCTCCCAACCGAGGGGCTCTAAAGCCATCGTGGAGTATGGCTGAGGCAATGTGTGTAACGTTGGCTGCTACTGGCAGACCAGCCTGATTGGTACAACTTGTTGAAATACACAAGTTGCACATGATTGCTTTCTATGCTTAGGATAGACGATGTTTAGTATTAAGTTAGAACTTTGAGCCTCGGTGGGCAGAAATGATCTCCGCACTGAGTATTTATACTCACCCCCTCATTTTTCCCCTTTTCCAGATCGGATCTAGATCGTGAGTAGCTGCCGAGTCTCCCTTTTTCATTGAAGTTATTTATTTTAGTTATTTATTTCGTAAGACATTTTCTTCGTTATTTTCTTTATTTTAATGATTTTTATTCGAGAGATTTTATGTATGATTTTGGGACCATCTTAGTTATTAAATAAAAATTGAATGTTTTGGCACGAAGTGACACGTGTCTCAAAGTGTCGGAATACTAGCTGACAAGAGGTCAAAGGTAAAGTTGAACCCTGTTCTACAAGAAATCGTGATGTACAATGTTTTAAATGTCATGGCAGGGGACATTATGCAAATGAATGCTCAAACAAGATGGCCATAATACTTAGAGTCAATGGAGAGTATGAAACCGAGGAAGAAGTGGTTTCAGATTCTATGTCATTTCAAGATGAGGTGGAGTTACTTGCAACCAAAGGTGATCTTTTGGTAGCTAGAAGGTCTTTGAGTGTGCAAGGTAAACTAGAGGAGAATGTGCAGCGTGAGAATCTATTCCACACGCGATGTCTTGTTCTTGATAAGGTGTGTAGTCTTATAATTGATGGAGGGAGCTGTACGAATGTGGCGAGTACTACACTTGTGGAGAAACTAGGATTGACTACTCGAAATCATCCCAAGCCATATAAGCTTCAATGGTTAAGTGAGTTTGGAGAACTCAAAGTGTCAAAGCAAGTTGTGGTTCCATTTAGCATTGGGAAGTATAAAGACGAAGTGATTTGTGATATTGTGCCAATAGAGGCTGGGTATATTCTTCTTGGGAGACCGTGGCAGTTTGATCGGAAAGTTGTTCATGATGGTTTCACCAACAAGCATTCATTTGTTATAAGCGGAAAACGGTTACGCTTGTTCCTATGACTCCTAATGAGATCTACCAAGATTATTTGCTTCTAAAGCAACGTGAGGAGAGAACTATGAGTGACTCAAACACAAAACACCAAAAAGAGAGTGAGATTGAGAGAGAAACACAAAAAATAGCGAGCTTAAGAGTTGAATACACAAAGAGAGAAATGAGAGAAAACACCAAAATTTCCTTGTGAGTTCAAGTGAGATAAAGAGAGCTTTGGTTTTACGTCAGCCTATATTTGTACTTATGTACAAAGAGGTCTTTATGAGTTCTACTAACCTTGACCCCGGTTTGCCTAGTGGTGTTTCTTCTTTGTTGCAGGATTTTGGAGATGTATTTCCGGATGAGAACCCTAGTGGTTTACCTCCAATCCGAGGGATTGAACATCAAATAGACTTTGTATTCGGAGCATCCATTCATCAAATAGGGTGACGCGGAATCCCGAAGGAATCGCCACTCCAAGTTGTAAGGATAGTCCTTGGTCTTCAAAGAATTTGAGTAACCCCCACGTTAGGTATATCAAACCTAAGATTGTTGTTGTTTCAACTCGCCTTCAATTAAGCAAGGTGGTAGAACCACAAAATGTTGACTCGAGTAGCCCCCACCTTTAGTATATTAAACCAAAGATTGTTGCTATTTCGACTCGCCCCTTCACGCCAATGGCTAGGAATGGCCACACAAATGTGATGGAAATCACTTGATAAACCAGTTTGATCCCTTGGATATGACACACCAAGAAAGATCGAAAAGTTCACAAAGAACAAAAAGAGAATCACTCTCAAATTTATTGATAAAAAGTTGGATCCTCACAAATGAGAATTACATGAGTTTATATAGAAGAGAAAGGACTCTCTAGATTCCTCTAAACTTATTGAATGTCTTAAATATAAAGAGTAAAGACTACTAAGTAAATGACAAGTAAATGTCACAATTTACTATGACTTGAATGAGAAGGACTCTTGAACTTTTGGCCTCCAAAATATCTTCCAGTCTTCCAAATTCGTCACTATTCATGGGCTGAACTTTAAGACTTGATTTAGGACTTCTCTTGGACTTGTAGAAGGCTCAAAGTGGTTTGGACTTGGCAAGTATAAAGTCCAGTGGATTCCTTATGTTGTTCTTTGTCCAAAAGGCCTTGAATAAATCCACAAATGCTCTCATTGATTTGTTTAGCCTGTGATCTTGTAATTAGACCGACTGGAATCTCCAAAGATTTCTCGTGATCTTCATTGCTTAGCTCTAAGTTCTCCTTAGGTTCCTTTCTGTTTTCCATGATCATATCAGTTACGGTGATGCTGATTGGACGGGTTCGTTAAATGAGAGAAGGAGCACAAGTGAAGTGTGTTTCTTAATGGGAAATAACATGATTTTGTGGCTAACCAGTAAGCAAAACAGTGGATCACTATTCATAGGTGAGGCTGAATACATTTGGTACTCCTTATGAGCCTTTACTTATACAATGGGATAATCAAAATGCAATAAACATTTCATAGAATCATGTCTTGCATTCTCGAACTAAGCACATAATGAGTAGACATCACTTCATTCATGAACTTGTTGGGGAGCTAGTCATTATCGATCATGTGATTTCAATTGGCTGGTATTTTCACAAAACCTTTTGATTGTTATCGTTTCATTCAATTAAGATATACTATTGATGTCTTTGAAATTTAATATTCTTCTTCGAGTATGTAAAGTGTGGGCAGGTACATGCCTTGGATTTTGTTGTGTAGCTAACTTATAACGACTCGATGATATATTCTCTAGTTCGGCACACTACGGAATGTAGCTGCATGTCAAGTTGTTTTGTGTACTTTACATACAAAGGGTTGTGTTACTATATATCATGAGGTTAAATAGCTGAGGAGAGCAACTTTATCAGGTGGTTGAGAACTCAAGTGATATCTCTGATACAACACTCTACTAGGGCATAGAATAGTGACATGTTGTGCGAACACCGAGTTAAGAAGTCAAGTGATACTCGTGTTCTATCTTATGCATTCAATGGATATGATCAATGAGAAAAGAGAAATGAAATAAGCAATGACTTGATAAGTTCTTGTGCTTCGAAATCTGTGTACCATATATAAAAAAGGGTCTACATTGGTACACATAGATGTCATTCTATACATAGGAAGTTCCAGCTGCTTGTTATACAATGATATGAACAAAGTATTACAAAATACACCAGATAAAGGTATGAATAGTTGAAGACTAGCCACATAAGCCAACTGTTGAGATGTTGTAGACTTGGAACTCTGGGTGTGTAACAAACTCTCAAGTAAGTCATGTCATTTATTTGCTCGTTATACGATTCATTGTGAGAAAGTTATATTTATATGTACAAATAAAAAAATTTAGCCATTATTCTTGAAGTCTAAATAATTAGGTAATCATGTTCACATGGGTTGATATTGATTTGGGATAATAACCTTGTTCAAAACTTTGGATTCCTTGATTATCTACCTATGTTTATTCGAGTATTTGGGCTTTTTATGTGTTTTTGAACATGTCTCCAAAATAATTCATAAAGATTGTTTCATGAGACACTGAATGATTTTGGATGAAAAAGACACTTTGGATCCCCCACCTCGGTGATTGTGAAAGACTCTCAAAGCTTCCAGTATTTTGTTTTGATCTCTCAAAAACGCTTTTGTCAAAATTAAAGAGATATCTCCGTCGATGTCATGAAGTATATTCAATCGTCTCTCTTTCTCCTCGTCGGTTACCAGCCTTTGCATATCAAGGAAGAGTTACACCACCTCAAATGGAATCAATCGATGTTACAACAAAAACACGGGAGTTTCATCTTCAACTGCTAATTCTGTCAAATTGGAATGCAATATTCTGGAGGTTACAAAAGTAAACCAAGACGATGATGCCATCTACCAAAAAAAGGAAGAAACCTCTCCAGCCCCATCCTATCAACTTGAGGAAAATGATCTACCATCAGAGTCTGCAAAATTCGTTGTTGATACCCTGAGACCACTGAAATCACTTCTTCTTCCAAGCCGACAAGATGTGATTCTTTGATTATAACCCTCTCTAATTCAATAGAATCTCTTTCTCGAGGCAAAGCAAAGAAGGGAGATCTATCAATTGGTTATTGTCTTCACAAACGCCATATGGTTCCACCGGTTGAGTCTATCAAGTGCCAGATGCGGAGCAAGGATACAACACCAAACAAACCTCCTCTGGTGACAGAGAAAGAATCCTTCAAATTTCTATCCTTTGAGCAACGGTATGTGATAACAAGATCTTACTCTATTGGCAAATCCTATTGTACTATTGTGTTGATGCAGTACTTTAGATTCAATCCAATTGGGTGTAGTAACTAGCAATTAAAATTTTATAAATTACTCTAATTTAAGCCAAATAGATGGGATGATTATTTAGCCACCTCAGTGACATAATAAAAAGTGCAAATAAAATAAATCAAGACAAGAGTTGAAACAAAAAAAGAATGTAATTAAGCAAGAAAAAAGAATATCAAGCAAAAGGTGAATGCAATAAGAGATATACGAGTTTTTAAGGATTGGGAATCATGACTAGTGGATCACTTAAATCTACAAAATTGCTTAACAAAACTCAAACAGAGCAGAACTCTAAGTAATAAGTTCACACAACATTGAATTCACTCTTGTGGCAAGCAAACTCAGCAAAGCTATCAACAAGCCTTGTCATCACATGCGTCTATTAAAAAATTAGCGTGAATGATCAACTTATCCGAGCCGATTCACACCTTAGACAATTGATCCCTCGAGCTAAGAGTGTGAATCTATGAAATTGGTTTGATCAGACATTCTATTAAACACCTATCGGGCGCTAGAATGTCTAAGAACATATTTTAATTGATTAAGGTGAAACAAGCATTAACAATACCAAAACAAAAGAGATCTAAGATCCACACTAGTCTAACCCATTCTCAAGAACCCTAGGTGAGCTACTTAGAAAGCATGGAGTAAACAAAAACATCATTAATCAATATCATAGTAGGCGACATCACATAGTAAACTGAAAACAAATGATGAGCAATATTGAAAGAAAACTCAAATTGCATTCGAAAGTCATAAACTTAAAGTTTTTATTTTGGATATTATAAAGGAAAAATGTATGTTGCTCAAAAGAAGTAAAAACTTCGTATATTTTCTCCGGTGACAATCAAGAGTCTTTATACTTAATTAAAATAAAACCTAAAGTAACTTGATCCATTTGCAGTGGCGTATCGAGTGGTCAAATGCGGATCAAATTTGGCATATGCGCTAAAGTGGCATGTATGGTTGGTTAATAGCAAAGTTCACTCGACCAGATACTCGAGTGGAAATATCAGGGTGAGATGAAGTGTAGGCTCGGCCATGGGCTCGATTTAGGTGTACGCTCGACCAAGGACTCGATTTTGAGCTCAAATAAACCAGACTGGAGAATCGACCTGGCATTCCACTGCATACTTGACCTGGGATTCCACTAGACACTCGATTTGGTGTTCCACTGCATAATCAAACTTGTGATCGAGCTGACACATTGAGGTGATTCTGTTTTGTCTATCCTCTACTCAAATCTATGCTCTCCAAGTACCCAAAAACTCCATAATGCAATATATGTGCAATGCAAATGCAAAATCATGCAATTGAAACGTTGGGACTCTAAACTTGATGTACATGTTACAAAGTGTATGCAAATTAGACTAAATGACACATCTAAAACTAGTAAAAATCAATATATACCAACTTTCTCAAATGTATTCTTTGTTTGCCCTCAAACAAACAGACAAGAACAAACCAGGGGAAGAAGTTGCAAAGCGGAGACTGAAAACCACATCAAGCTTATTCCAATTAGAATGCAATATTAGCAAGCCTTACTCCAAAAATGTTAGCCATTTTGATCACAATTCGAGCGAAGTCCAATTTCAACCTACAAATGATTTCAAATAAGTCACTCCTTTTAACATTCATTAATTTTGAATCGTGAATCAAAGTATGCCTCTCCTAAAAACTTGTTTGGCTAAGGGAATAGTTTAAGAGATTAAAATGATCTCTTTCATGTATATGGCTTATTCAAACATGCACAAGGATCCCTTAAAAATAGAATAATTTTTTGCATAATGCTAAAGGTGAAAGCAAATAAATGCATACAGAAACAAGATTGCATCTACCCAATGCATCCAAGTTGAGCTTAACCATACTCATTCTAACCCCAAGAGTCAATCCTAATTTTATCCTTCTATTCAAAAAAGCTTTTCTTTCTTACAGCCACAACGAAATCTTAGGACCAATTTCCAAAACTTTTTCAATTTATATCTAAGGAGGGCGGTTTCTTAATTAAACGCTTCTAGTGGTTTGTATCATAGCACATTACAGCTCTGGTTCCCTTTTTTGTTTTGATTTTTTTCTTCTATCTCCCACACACATAATCCAAACCATGTAGGCCTAATCTAGTTCAAAAATAGTGAACCAGCATCTTAATGAACCCTTATTCTTGTTGGCGCTCACCCAACATTTTATGACAATATTAAACTAAAAAGTAGACCTCACAATCACACAACAAACAATGTATAGTTTGAAAAGAGGTAAGGGTCATGGTGGGAGTCTATTTGAATTAAAAAGATAGATGCATATAGTTAAAGAAAATCCAAATATTTTGTAATCCACAAGTTTAGACTTAATGCATAGACTTGATAATTGAGCATTCATTTTACGTTATCACTTAGCAAGGAGTGGCGTCTAATCACAACAAAATTCATCAAAGGTATGAACTTTGGACTAAAAATTCCTAACATAGTCCAATCTTACATTCCAAACAAGTTAACAAGCATCAAACAACATCAAGTTAGGCCAGTGAATTTATCACAAAAATCAGCCTGGTTGCAAGGTAAACTCACCACAATCCCCAATGCAATGCCTACGCTCGATCCTATATGAATACAACCACATGACACTCTTTCTAAATTTTTAAAAAGTTTTTCAATTTTTTTTTTTGTGCCGAAAGTGATAAGCATGAACTATATGGAAAATCAAAACTAAGAAATATAAAGAAAGCATTAATATCCTCAAGAACCCTCACTCAAACTTAAATTACATGGTCCCTTATGTGAATATAAGTCCAAAGAGTAATCCTAGACCAACAGACAAAAGTAAATAAAATGAAAATGTAGCGATATTTACAGTTGATTTTGAGTTGGTTACCTCATCCGTACAGAGACCATCCTGCTGGATCCACTTTCATATTGTCGTTGTGGGGTTGTGGTTCATGTTGTTGTTCTGGTGGAAAAGTATTGGACGAATATGACTCCAGCCGATCGAGAAAGTTCATGGATGCTTTCAGAGTCAAAGCTTGAGACTGTACTTCTGATTCCTCAAGTTGTGGTTGGGCTCTTGTATTTCTCCGCTGGCGAGATCGACTTGATGATGTTCTTTAAGCGGGTGGATCGGGATGCGTCTCTAAGTTCAGCTCAGGAGTTCTCTCAGCATTGTAATTGTAGCCTCGGCTACCCGACTCAACCGAGTGTTAAAGTGAGTTACCTAGTTAAGATAAGAGTGGCATAACTATGGCCTTGTGTACTATTGTTGTTTTTGCAAGATTGGCCTTTGGACATTCCAAAATGTCGTGCGAGGTTGTATCGACGTGGAATGTCGTCTGGTGTCACATGAGAATGATGTTAACTGTGTGAGAAGTGCATGAGTTGAGCCTCTGTAGTGCCGAGGACGGTATGTTTGGGCTCAACCTCCACATAGGAGCTCTATTGGAGGTATAAATGCAATGTTGCCCGCAACTCCCATTGCTTTATATCTATTCATAAGCAGTAGTTTCACCTCATCTACTGTACCTGAAAGTGTAAACTTATACATCCAGAGTCATTTTCTTGTTGCTTTTTGTAAGAATTTCCGTTGTAAAAGGTACATTGTGTTTAACCATTCTGGAGGGATTGGTTTTGATTTCAAGGTCATGTTACACGCCTCCAATATTGTTCCCCCAGATGATTCCTTTTGCCTTGTTCTGTAACATATTAGCCCACTTTTTATAACTAACCAATTGTTGCATCAGTGCCTTTGCCCATCTGTTGTTGTTTAGATTTCTCTCAAATATCATCCCGTAATCAATATGAATTAGGATGTTCTTAAGCCCCTCGTCTATCATTTTGAGATCTGCGCTTCTCACACTACCCAACTCGTACCTCGGGAAACATGTGCACGCAATCACCTTGTGGAAGTACATGATCCCATGATAACTGATTTTGGTACACTTACTTTGGGACGTATTATATTGATCAGGACTCGCCATCAGCTTCCACAAATACAAAGGCATATACAACTTCATAGAAGTCACTCATAGTCAGATATTATTGGAGATGTACAGAGTGATGGAGTCACAAGGAATAAACAATTTAATTTATAACAGCTCGCTAGTGGAAGGAAATATGCATAAATTCTTCACTTTGTATATTTTGTCTTAGCCATTGAGCCCACAACACATTTAGAAGATCTCATTGATGTGCTTTGGATTGAGTCATTGCGGAAAGATATAGGAAATTCCAAAAGGTTAAATGTATGGAAGCTTTTGCCACGACCAAAAGATGTGAATGTGTTAGCACCAAGTGGATTACCAAGAACAAAATAGATGATAATTGCAACATAGTGAAAAACAAATCTCGTCTAGTTACACAAGATACTCACAAGTGGAAGGATTTGATTTTGATAAGACCTTTGCTTTTGTGGCAAGACTTGAATCAATCAGATTCTTGTTGTGTATATCTTGTAAACATCAACTCAAATTATGCCAAATGGATGTTAAAAGTGTATTCTCGAATGGATGGTTAGAAGAGTGGGTGTATGTCGAACAACCTAAAGGTTCTGAAGATCTTGAGCTACTTAACTATGTGTACATGCTCCACAAAGCGTTGTATGGCTTGAAACAAGCACCTAAGGTTTGGTACGAACGACTCACAATAATTCTAACATACAACAAATACTCTTGTGGAAATGTGGTGTGGACAAGACTGTGTTTATCAAAGAATTTGAGTCATATTTTATGGTTGTACAAATATATGTGGATAATATTTGCCCGGTTCGACAAACCATAGTATGGTTGACAGCTTTGTTAAGGTGACGACTCAAAAGTTTGAGATGAGTATGCATGGAGAACTAAACTATTTTCTGGATCTTCAAGTGAAACAAACATATGTTGGGATCTTCGTTACCTAAAGTACATATACCAAGAATCTAATGAACGGTCCCATCTATCTTCGAAGAGGAATCTAGAACTTAAATGATTACCACAAAAAAGTAAGCACATGACAAGACAAGAGAATCCGTGGATGAGAAACTCTCACTCTTCTCTAACTACTTTTCCTCTATGTATAGCCGTTCTTCTTTGTATTGACTATGAGGCTGATTCATCATTTTCAACGTTTATCGGAGACCCCTTAGTCATCGAACCTATGAGCCTCCTATTTTATGAACATTCTCCTAGTTTCCTCATTCTAGCTGCTTCCGGTTTATTCCTAAAAATATTTTTGTACCGGACGACCCAACTACACAATACTACTCAAGCATCTAAACCAAGAACAGTTTGAATCTCACTTTTAACTTAATGTAACATCTCTTCACTTTCTCACTAGAGTAACTAAAATTGTTTGGATTTTTGGTTGGCTCGACAGTGGGACTCTGCATGCATGCTCGAGCTTATGACGGGAACGATCTCAACTTGACTTGTGGGTGTTGCTCAAGTTAAATCTCTTTCTTGTTGCATAATTTAACACGGTTCCTGTTTCTCTACTTTTTAGCTCGATTTACTCGTGGTGCAACCAAAGGAATCAGCTCGGCTTTGTACACTCGATCTCAGCTCGAGTTGCCAAAGTTTTCAATGGCAGCGGAAACATTTTAACTCGGTCTGTCAACTCGAGGAGTAGTTTGAGTTGGCTCCAAGCTTATCTGATTCATGCATGCAACACACCCAAACACTACAAATTTCCTTTTCTTTACTCAGCGATGTTTGACTCGACAAAGGGTAAACAACGACTTTCCTCTTGAGCTAAAATTGATGGGGGCGGTTGGACTCGAGTATAGGCTCGACGGTGGAGATCAAATCACTTCTCGCAAAAGAAATGAACATAGTCGATCTTAACTCTGTGGTGGTGGTAGTTCCACTCGACCAAATGACTAGACTCAAGGGCTGCAGCTTGAGTTCTACTTCGAAAATTCTAAAAATGCTCATTGGCTTCCCTGTCTTACTCAAGTTCATGATGGCACTTGAGCTAAGTTTCAAAACTCTGCAAGATAACAAGAAAATCTCAACAAGAACAAAGAAAAAGCAAATTACGAAGCAACAAAATAGAGAGAGAATTCTTCGTTTGAGAGTGTGAGAGATGAACTTAGTGATGAGAGTGAGAGAGTGGAGTGAAGTGACAATATAAAAGCAAAAGAAAGTGAAGCTTGTCGTTTCTCGTGACCAACAAGGGGGGTCCTCTTAAATTTTATGGTAATGTGTATGCACAGGGGGAGGAGCCAAAAAATATCATATCATCACTTTTTTGTCCAAGACAAGCCCTCGAACCATTTTTTCATTTTTTTATTTTTTTTACGCGATGCGACTGGTCAAGTTAGCGCATTATAAATTGCACCACTTTCTCTTGCCAGCACAATAATCAACTCGAGTTGCTAGGTCCAACTGAAATCTAGTTCACCAGATTCCTGAAATGAATATAAATAAAATAACAAAGGAAAAATTCTGAAAACTTAGTTGAAATAAATTTACAAGGATACCATGGGATTTCAGCCCTAGTGAGCTTGTTTAATGTCATTGAGTTTGACTTTTTAAGCTCATAAGAGGTGGGGTGGCTCAGTGGCTCACCGAGAAGACCTGAAGTTCTCTTGGGGATAGTCTCATCAGCTAGATAAAGTTTCACCCTTTGACCATTCTCTGAAAAATCTGATTCCTCTTTGTTTACCTAAGTGATGGTTCCATAGGGTAAAACTTCCTTGACTCGGAATGGACCAGACCATCTTAACTTTCCAGAGAATAAGTTAAGTCTGGAGTTGATTAGAAGCACTTGATCAACAATTGTGATCCGCTTGGGTGTAATCTTCTTATCCTGAAATTTTTAGTTCATTCCTTGTAAACCTTTGAGGTCTCGTAAGGTTCAAGTTTGATCTCTTCCAATTCATGTAAGTTAATGGGCCTTTTTTCCTGAGCAACTTTTATATCAAAATTTAGATACTTTGTTGCCCATAGAAACAAAATGATTCTAATTGGAGTTTTGAAAGTTGTACAGTAAGCCAACATTATGTCATCCAATTTTACTGTCCAATCTCGCTTTGAAACTCTCACAACTCTAGTTATAATGGCTTTGATCTTATTTGAGACTTCTACTTGGCCACTAGTTTGTGGATCATAAGGCGTAGCTACCTTATGCTTAGCTCCATGTTTCTTCACCAGATTCTCAAATAGTTTGGTAATGAAGTGGGAACCTCCATCACTTATCACCACTCTAGGCATTCAAAATCTCAGGAAAATGAGGCTCTTAAATAGCTTTAGCACCACATTAAAATCATTAGTGGGACATGCTACAACTTCAACCCACTTGGAACATAGTCCATTGCTACGAGTATGTAGCGGTTTCCATGAGATGGTGGATTAAATAGTCACATGAAGTCAATTCCCTAGTGGTCATATAATACTACCTAGAAGTAGATTTTATGGCATTTCATTTCTTTTTCTTATGTTCCCCATTCCTTGACATGAATCACATTTGGAGATAAACACTTGAGTATCTTCAAACAAAGTTGGCCACCATAAACCAGATCATAGAATTTTGTGAACCGTCTTGAATGTGGCAAAATGACCATCGTATGTTAACCTATGACAATGTTCCAAGACACCATGAACCTCTTCCTCTGCAATACACCTTATAAGCAAACCATCAGATCCCTTCTTATAAAGACAAGGTTCATTCAAGAAGTAGAGATTCACATCTCTGAAGAATTTCTTCCTCTGATCGGAATCCAGATTCTTAGGCACTTCACCAGCAATAAGGTAGTCTACCAAATCCACTGCTCTGAAAGTCATGAGCTGCTATCCTGGCATTGAATGATTAATACGGATCGAGTCTTTTATCAACATTCATGATAGGTTATCAGCTACTTCATTCTCCACGCCAGGTTTATCCACTACTTCCATGTGAAATTCTTTAAGCAGCAGTATCCACCTCAGTAACATGGGCTTAGCATCCCTTTTCTTCACTAGGTACTTCAAAGATGCGTGATCTATATCGTAATCACCTTGAAACCAACCATATACAATCTGGATTTCTCAAATGCGAAGACCACTGCCAGAAGCTCTTTTTCAGTGGTTGCGTACTTGACTTAAGCATCATTAATTTTTCTGTTGGCGGAATAGATCACTTTTAGCTTCTTGTGTTTCCTCTGGCCCAAAACTTCGCCCATAGCAAAATCACTAGCGTCACACATAATCTCAAATGAGAGAGTCTAATCTAGAGCCTAGACTATTAGAGCAGACACCAAAACTTCTTTGATCTTCAAAAAGGCTCAAGACAGTGAAAGTCAAAGTTGAACTCTACCTCTTTGCATAATAGGCGAGTCAGCGGTCTTGCAATTTTGGAGAAGTCTTTGATAAACCTCTTGTAGAATCCAGTGTAACCTCGAAAACTTCAAACATCTTTAACTATCTTAGGAGGTTGCAGCTGAACCACGACTTTAATTTTGGCTTGATCAACCTCAATACCTTTTTCTGAAATCTTGTGACCCAAAACAATTCCTCACATGACTATGTCTAATTTAATACAAGATTTGTCTCCACAAACCTGCTAAGTACCATGCACATATTTGACAAACAAGAGGAGAAGGAAGAGCTGTAGACATAAAATAGTCCATGAAGACTTCTACGATCGCCTCAATCATATCCAAAAATATAGATGTCATGGAGCGTTGGAAAGTAGCTAACACATTATACAAACCAAATGATATTCTTCTATATGCGATTGTACCATATGGATAGGTGAATGTTGTTTTCTCTTGATCTTCTAGGTGTATAGGAATTTGGAAAATCCAGTATACCCATCTAAAAAGCAGTAGTATTTGTAATTAGCTAACTGTTCAACTATTTGATCGAGAAAAAGTGTGAAATGATCTTTTATAGATAAGGAATTCAACTTCCTATAATCAATGCCCATTATATGGCCGGTTATGGTCCTAGTGGGAATCAGCTCAAGCTTTGTATTCCTAACCACTGTAATTCCTTCCTTTTTAGGGACACAATTAAGAGGAGAAACTCACTTGCTATCAGAAATAGGATAAATCACATCAACAACTAACAACTTAAGAATATCCATTTTCACAATTTCCTTAAGATTAGGATTAAACCTCCTTTGAGGTTTAATCCTATGAGTGCAAAGACTAGGTGATATACCTCTAATGTCAGTTAGTGAATATCTTATGACTTTTCTAAACCTTTTCAGTTCAGTCAATAACATGTCATCATCATTCAAAGCATCATTGACAATCACATGATAAGTGGAATTAAGACCCAAGAAAGTGTACCTTAGCCTTGTATGAAGTGGTTTTATTTCCACTTTGGGAGCCTTGAGCTCATACAAGTCCTTGTTAACTATGGGAGTGGTGCACTCGTGCACATGAAGCTCGAGTGGTGTGATAAAGTCTCGCACAGATTTTGTGAAATCTCTGGCTTACTGCTTTTTACCAGTTTATGAGCATCCAGAAGTTTTCCGTAAAACTCAGCTTCCATACTCAAGTATCCATCCGCAGTCGACTTAGTAAAAGCAACTTGTAGTTGATATTTTGCTGTCAACTCCTCCAATAGTTCATCAACTAGAGCGTCCATTTCGTGAATCGAGAACAGTTGACCCTCAACGATTGGCTTCTTCATCACCTCATTGATGTTAAATTTCATTTTAAGGTTTTGGCCCAAATTCAACTCAATTCGTTCATTTCTTACATCAATCAATGCACAAGTTGTGGCTTAAAAAAATCTTCTAAAGAGCAACAGATCCTTGGGTTCCTCGTCCATTTCCAAAACAACAAAGTCAGTTGGTATCTCAATTCCTCCGACCTTCACACGAAGATCTTCTAAAATGTCATGAGGGAATCTCACTGACCTATCTGCTAAAACCAATGATATCTTGACGGATTTGTACATGTTGAAGTCTAATCTCTTTGAAACTTAAAGTGGCATGAGGCTTATTGATGCACTAATGTCGCATAAGCACTTGCTGAAATACAAGTGTCCAACGCGGAATTGTTAAGGTGCCATGATCACCAAGCTTCTTTGGCACTATCTTCCTTTGGATGATGGCACTGATCTCATGAGTGAGCACTGCCATACCATCAACCTCTTTTGTTCACTCTTTAATTGCATCTTTAAGAAACTTCTGATAAGGAGGCATCGATATGAAAGCATCCAATATGGGAATCTTTAGCTCAATGTCTTGAATTTGTTTATCAAAAACAGTTGTGTACATCTCAATAAAATCCTTCTTAAACCTCTGGGGGAAAGAAAACTGCAATTTATAAGCCTGAGGAACAAATGGTTTCGCGTTTCAAGAGGAGTTGGCTTTTTTTTTTTGCATTAGAAGGTGTCATTTGATCCCCTTCAAGTTAAGTGGATTGATCGAGTTGCATTTCAGGTGACACTTTCTCCACAGAAGGTTACACTCGACTATGGTCAGTTGGAGTGAGTTGGTTGAATTGAACATTTAGAGTTGATTTTTCAGCCTTATCCTTTATTAGGCTATCATCCCCTTCTTGAGTTTTACTGTCCTCAATATCCTTAGCATCTCTGCACGAATCAGCAACTCGTCCGCACTCCTGAGAGTAATAGTGTTAGTATGATATTCTTTCGGATTCTAAACCGCTTTCTCAAGGAGTTGCCGAGTTGTCTTCACAGTATAAGAAGTAGCTTGCTGACTTTTGACATACTTTAGTCATGCATTCAATGTCTCAAATTTGCAGTTGAGATCGTTATGAGAGGCATCAATATTTGTGTGGACCTCAACAAACTTCTTTGTTAACTTAGTTGTAGTAGCAGTCTGACCCTTGAGAATCTCTTGGAGCATATCCATTATGACGCGGAATCTCAAAGGAATCGTCACTCCAAGTTGTAAGGATAGTCCTTGGTCTTCAAGGAACTTGAGTAACCCCCACCTTAGGTATATCAAACCTAAGATTGTTGTTGTTTCAACTCGCCTTCAATTAAGCAAGGTGGTGGAACCACGACATGTAGACTCAAATAGCCCCCACCTTTAGTATATTAAACCAAAGATTATTGCTATTTCGACTCGAATGGCCACACAAGTGTGATGGAAATCACTTGATAAACCAGTTTGATCCCTTGAATATGACACACCAAGAAAGATCAAAAAGTTCACAAAGAACAAAAGAGAATCACTCTCAAATTTATTGATAAAAAGTTGGATCCCCACAAATCAGAATTACATGAGTTTATAAAGAAAAGAAAGGACTCTCTAGATTCCTCTTGGACTTGTAGAATCCGTTATGTTGTTCTTTGTCCAAAAGCCCTTGAATAAATCCACAAATGCTCTCCTTGATTTGTTTAGCCAATGATCTTGTAATTGGACCGGCTGGAATCTCCAAAGCTCTCTCGTGATCTTCATTGCTTAGCTCCAAGTTCTCTTTAGCTTCCTTGCCGCTTTCCATGATCATATCATCCCCTTCCTCTTGAAAAGGATTTGACCTCAAATCAAGTTCATCAAAGAAATCAAGTCAGAAATGTTAAAGCTAGAATTGATTTTGTACTCACTTGGCAAGTCTATCTTTTAGGTGTTTTCATTGATCTTTTCCAAGACTCGAAATGGCCCAATGGCACTTGGCATTAGCTTAGACTTCCTTTGATCTGGAAATCGTTCCTTCCTCATGTGAACCCAAACTAAGTCTCTCGGTGTATAGCTCTACTCATGCCTTCCTTTGTTGGCTTGCTTTTGATATTGCTTAGTCTTTTTCTCAATGTTAAGCCTTGTCTTTTCATGAAGCTTCTTGACCATCTCATCTTTCTTTTTCCCGTCTAAGTTCACAAAATCATTGAAAGGTAAAGGTGATAAATCCAATAGATTTAAGGGAATAAAACCATACGCAATCTGAAAAAGGTGAAAAGTTAGTAGCCGAGTGGATGAAATAATTATAAGTAAATTCAACATGAGGCAAGAAATCTTCCCAAGTTCTGATATTCTTTTTAATTATAGAACGCAACAAAGTGGATAAAGTCTTAATTACTACTTCAGTTTGCCCATCAGTTTGTGGATGACAAGTAGTAGAAAACAATAACTTTGTTCCTAACTTTGCCCACAAAGTTTTCCAACAATAACTAAGAAACTAAGCGTCTTGATCTGAAACAATCGTCCTAGGCATGCGATGTAAACGCACAACTTCCTTAAAGAACAAATCAACAACAAATGTAGCATCATCAGATTTGTGACAAGGAATGAAATGTGTCATCTAAGAAAATTGGTCTACTACCACAAAGATAGAATACATACCTCTCTTAATTCTAGGCAACACAAGGACAAAGTCCATTGAGATATCAGTCCATGGTTCACACAGAATAGGCAATGGGAGATACATACCTTGAGGTTGGACTTTAGACATACCTCTCTTTTTGGTGTTTTCTTTTTGAGTCACTCATAACTCTCTCCTCATGTTGCTTTAGAAGCAAATAATCTTGGTAGATCTCATTAGGAGTCACAGGAACAAGCGTAACAGTTTTCCCCTTATAACCAAATGAATGCTTGTTGGTAAACCATCATGAACGATTTTCCGATCAAACTGCCATGGTCCCCCAAGAAGAATATGTCCAACCTCCATTGGCACAATATCACAAATCACCTTGTCCTTATACTTCCCAATGCTAAATGGAACCACAACTTGCTTTGACACTTTGAGTTCTCCAAACTCACTTAAACATTAAAGCTTATACAGCTTGAGATATTTTAGAGTAGTCAATCTCAATTTCTCCGCAAGTGTAGTACTCGCCATATTCGTATAGCTCCCTCCATCAATTATAAGATTACACACCTTATCAAGAACAAGACATCGCGTGTGGAATAGATTCTCACGATGCACGTTCTCCTCTAGTTTACTTTGCACACTCAAAAACCTTCTAGCCACCAAAAGATCACCTTTGGTTGCAGGTAACTCCAGGTCATCCTGAGATGACATAGAATCTGAAACCACTTCTTCTTCGGTTTCGTACTCTCCATTAGCTCTAAGTATTATGGCCCTTTTTGTTTGAGTATTCATTTGCATAATTTCCCCTGTCATGACACTTAAAACATTGCACATCACGATTTCTTATAGAAGAGGGTTCAGCTTTACCTTTGACCTCTTGTCGGCTAGTATTCAGCTGGGATTCAAACTTTGGCTTTTGAATAGTTTTTTCTTCGTGTGAGTAGCTAGGACGTTGAGTAATAGAACTCATGCCATAAGTTTGACGTGTGCTACCCTTCCTCTTGAGCTGCTGCTCCACCAAGATAGCCTTATGCAACATATCTTCCAATTCCACATAGTGTTGTATCTCTACTCGGTCTTGGATCTCACGATTCAAACCACTCAGAATCTGGCCATGGTAGCTTTGCGATCTTTGTATATATCGGCTCTCATCATAAGTGTTTTCATCTCTTGAAAATAATCCTCCACACTTCGGTTGCCTTGCACCAATCTCCTATGTTTTTGATGTAACTCTCGGTGATAGTGACTAGGAACGAACTGTCGTCTCATCAAGATTTCATGTCTTCTCAAGTCTCAATGGGTCTTTCTCTATTTCTTCTCCTGCTTGTCACCACTTGATCCCACTAATTAATAGCATAATCATAAAATTTAATGGCTGCAACTCATACCTTGTTGAGCTCGGAATAGTCTTGACAATCAAAAGTGAGTTCTATTTTTTTCTCCCATTCGAGATAGGCATCTGGATCGTTTTTTCCTTGAAATGATAGAATTTTCAGCTTAAGTCCCCCTAAATTATCTTCAGTCCGACCTTTTTCTTCCCTAGCTCGTCTAGGTCTCCTTCGACTCGAGTTAGATGAGTGACCATCTCGACCATAGTAGTCAACACCGCCTCTTTGTACTTCCACCGGTGGTGGATCTCCTTGTACGTTAGGCAGCCGAAGTTGTTGCCTAAGTGTTATCTCATTTTGAACTGGATCCAGACGTTCATTGACTGCTTCCATCTGAATTCTCAACAAACGGGTCATCTCTCCCATCAAAACTTGCATTTGGAGATTTGGAATTCCTTGTATTTGCTCACCCTCTGGATTGTCGTTATTGTCGTTTGACATACTTAGAACCTGTAAAAAAAGAAGATTTGTTAATAGAAAAATGTCTCACAATCTCTTTGACACACTAGTGTTTCCCTCAAATTATTGGCTTTTATCTCAAATGTTCTCACAACCTTACGCCTTTTTCCTCTCTTTTTGAATCTCAAAATGTTCTTATAGAACTAATCAAACACTCTTTGATTTGTTTTCCCCAAGGGTCAATGACCTAACAAGTATCACACAACTCAAGTATTAGATTGATTTTGGTACGCAAACTAACAAGTATATATTCCTTTTTTCTTGTTTTTTTTGTTTTTTTTCTTCTTTAATTAATTAAGAAGAAAATATTAAAAGATAGAAATTGGAAAGATAGAAAATGAAAAGATAGAAGATGAAGAGATAGAAGATGAAAAGATAGAAGTTGGAAAGGTAGAAGATGAATATATAGAAAATAAAAAGATTAACTAACTTGGAAGTGGGCTCTGATACCAAATAACGCGGAATCTTGAAAGAATCGTCACTCCAAAATGTAAGGATAGTCCTTGGTCTTCAAAGAACTTGAGTAACCCCAATCTTAGGTATATCAAACCTAAGATTGTTGTTGTTTTAACTCGCCTTCAATTAAGCAAGGTGGTGGAACCACATAATGTTGACTCAAGTAGCCCCCACCTTTAGTATATTAAACCAAAGATTGTTGATGTTTCGACTCTCCCCTTCACGCCAATGGCTAGGAATGGCCACACAAGCGTGATGGAAATCACTTGATAAACCAGTTTGATTCCTTGGATATGACACACCAAGAAAGATCAAAAAGTTCACAAAGAACAAAAGAGAATCACTCTCAAATTTATTGATAAAAATTTGGATCCCCACAAATGAGAATTACATGAGTTTATAAAGAAAAGAAAGGACTCTCTAGATTCCTCTAGACTTATTTAATGTCTTAAAAATGAAAAGTAAAGATTACTAAGTAAATGACAAGTAAATGTCACAATTTATTATGACTTGAATGAGAAGGACTCTTGAACTTTTGTGACGCAAAATATCTTTTAGTCTTCCATATTCGTCACTATTCATGGGATGGACTTTAAGACTTGATTTAGGACTTCTCTTGGACTTGTAGAAGGCTCAAAGCGGGTTGGACGTGGCGAGTATAAAGTCCAATGGATTCGTTATATTGTTCTTTATCAAAAAGGCCTTGAATAAATCGAAAAATGTTTTCCTTGATTTGTTTAGCCCATGATCTTGTAATTGCACCTGCTAGAATCTCCAAAGGTCTCTCGTGATCTTCATTGCTTAGCTCCAAGTACTCCTTAGCTTCCTTGTTGCTTTCCATGATCATAACACATTAGCTCTCGAACATGCTGAGCATACAATGGTGATTGTGCATCATACTCTCGTAGCACTGTTGGAACTAGTACAAAGTTGTGATGGTTTTGTTGCATGGTCACATAGGTTTTTATCTAAATAGGTTAGGGTATGGGTGCATATATTTGTTCTTGGGGGTTATAAGTGTTGGTGTTCCTGTAGGAAAGGTTCGGGTTCTGCTTGTAATTGGTGTAAGCTTTGTAACCTCTTCCTTGATTCTGAAAAACTTGACCTCTTCAACCTAATCATCGTCTTCTTCACCCAATTCTTCTTGATACACTAAGTGTACTTGTTTCTGATATACTGACAGTAGTTTGTTCAGTTTCTCATTCAAAGCCTTGATCTTTTTTTTCCTAACTGAATTGGATTCAGCGATACCTCTTACAGTTCTATCATAATCCTCTCCATAATAACCATCAGCTTAAGCTAAATTCTGCACTAGCTCCCAACTATCATCAGCATCTTTATTTGAAACATTTCCATTGCTTGATGTATCTAGTAGCATGCGAATTTTTGGATGAACACCTTGGTAGAGGGTGCTGAGTAAAGACGTAGTGTTGAAGCCATGATAAAGACACAAAGATTGCTTAGTTTTGAACTGATCTCAAGCTTCAAATAAGGACTCGTGATTCAATTGTGCAAAATTGGATATCTCATTGCAGAGCTTTGTAGTCCTAGAGTCTGAGAAAAACTTTTCAAGAAAAATTGTCTTGCACTCAATGCAGGATATGGTGGATCCCCGCAATAAATGCTTATCCCAGATATGTTCTTTGTCCCCAATAGAGAATGGAAATAACATCAGCATAAATGCATCCTCTCCAACCTCATTGATCTTAGTGAGGCCATAAAGTCTTTTCAAACTCATCAAGATTATCAAGAAGATCCTTATAAGGTAGTCCATGAAACTTATGGTTTTCAACCATGGTGATGAGACCACTCTTGATCTAGAAGTTTTTGTTATGGATAGTAGGAGGAAAAATTCAATGTCGCTCGATGTGAATGCTTTGTGCGCCTCCTTCTCCAATTTTTCTTTGCATCATCTGGTGAATGTTCAGGTTGTGGCAGGGGAAGTTGACGTGTGCTCAAGCCTTCTGGTATTTTTAATTCTATTGAGTATTCATGTTTACCGTGGAGATCATTTGACTACTTTCTCAACATACGCAAAATTTGTTCAATGTTGTCACAAAAATGTAGAAGATTCTGACTACCTTTCAAATGTGTATGGATACAATGAGCGAACTCACCTTGAATAGTAGGGTCAAGTTGAATTCAGAGCTGCAAAAGCACCTGAAACGAAGGCAGAACCACAAGTGAGTAAGCAACGGAATAAAAAGAACTTCATTTTAGAAAATATAAAATCCTAAATGAAGCTAACATACACCTTGTTGGCAACAACACAAATTTCATAGCAAGATTTTACTCTATTGTCAAATTATATTGTACTATTGTGTCGATACAGTACTTAGGTGTCAATCCAAGTGGGTGTAGTAACTAGCAGTCAAAATATGGTAAATACTCTAATTCAAGCCAAATATATGAGATGGTTATCTAGCAACCCAAGTGACAAAATAAAAAGTGCAAATAAACTTAATCGAGAGTTGAAACTAAACGAAATAAAAATTAGCAATTAAGCAAGCAAAGGATGAACGCAATAAGAGATAAACGAGTTCTTGAGGAGTGGGAATCATGGACTAGTGGATCACTTAAATCTACTAAATTTCTTAACAAAACTCAAACATAGCATAATTGTAAGTAGTAAGTTCACAAACATTGAATTCACTCCCATGGCAAGCAAACTCAATGAAACTATCAATAGACCTTGTCATCACAAGTGATTAATAACCTAGCTGGCATGAAGGATCAACTTACTTGAGCTGATTCACACCTTCTAAAATTGATCCCTAAAGCGAAGAGTGTGAAACACCTATCGGGCACTATAATGCTAAGAAAATATTTCAATTAATCAAGGTGAAACAAGCATTAATAACACCAAAACATAAGATATCTAAGCTACTATACTCTTAAGCAACCTAGAAAACCTAAGATCCACACTAATCTAACTCATCCTCAAGAACCCTAGGTGATTACTTGGATAACATGAAGTAAACAAAAAGAACAAAAACTAATATCATAGTAGTCGACATCATGTAGTGAACTAAAACAAATAATGAAAAATATTGAAAGAACAATGGTTCTTGCCCAAAAGAATTAAAGACTCCTTATATTTTCTCTGGTGACAACCAAGAGTCTTTATACTTAATTAAGATAAAACTTACAGTAACTCGGCCCATCTACAATGGCTCATCGAGTGGTCAAATGCGGATCAGATTTAGTATATGCACTGAAGTGGTCTACCAGGTTGGCTAAGATTAGAGTCCACTCGACCAGATATTCGAGTGGAAAGATCAAGACATATTAAGTGTAAATTCAACCATGAGCTCGAGTTAGGCGTACAATCAACCTAAAACTTGACTGCAAGCTCGAGTGGACTCGACCAGACATTCCACTAGAGACTCGACTAGACATTCCATTGGAGACAGGACATGGAATACCACTGGAGACTCGACCTGGTATTCCACTAAAGACTCGACCTGGAATTTCACTACAGACTCGACTTGGAATTTTACTGCATACTCGATCTGGTGCTCGAGCGGACACATCAAGTTGGTCCTGCTTTATCCATCCTCTACTCTAATTTGTGTTATGCAAGTACCTGAAAACTCTATAATGCAATATATGTGCAATGCATATTCAAAACTATGCAAATGAAACTATTGGAACTCTAAAACTAATGTATATGCAAAACTAGACTATATGAGACACCTAAAAATAAGTGAAAATGCATATATATGAGGAAAAGGTTTTTCAGCTTGATGGAGAGGAAATGGTTAAGGATGTAGTTAGGTTGATGGGTTTCTGGGAACTGTGACAAATATTGGTTTGTATGATCGTGATGCTTTGTTTGAATTCTTTGTTGTATTGCCTTCTTGCCAACTCTGTGTTTGGACTGCTTGATGAGTATAACTCAGCTACTTTGGAGAAGATGATGCATATATCAGATAAAGCACTTGCCTATTTTCTCACTGACGGAAAGATGACAGTTTGGAAGGGAATCATCTCCTCGTCTTTTACTCCCATATTGAGACTACTGTACAAAATATGTTGTCGTAACTAGCATCCAACCAACAATAAATCCAATGGGAGCAAGCTCTGTGGTAGGATTTGGAACATGTTTCTTAAGGAAGGCCTTTAAACTTTGGTCGGATTGTCTTTTATCATGTCCTACTAGTATCTCAGAAAGCTGACTCCAAATATTGGTTATCTTATATGAGTCTGCTTTTCAAATTTCTCATCAAATAGCATCCCATTCCAGTGAAGACTAAAGGAAATCTTAAGCATGCTCATGTACGTAAATCATCACCTCAATTTGTTGTCCACAGAAAAACAAGGCTATCTACTATGGTCAAGGAAGGACCATCGGCTGCACAAACACAGCTGGTCAAGGAAGGACCAACAGCTGTTGGAAACCATGCTTGTACCAGGTAAGTTTTTTGTTCTTCACTATGATCATATCCCTATTAGTTTGTTTTTAACTTAGTTATGATATCAAACAAGGGGAGAAAACTCTGATACAGATTTTGATGCTTGATCATGGGGGAGCATTAAAGTTTTAGCTCTTTGTGTTTTGTTTTTTGCATGTCTAATGTTTTCCTGTCTCAGATGTTATTTTGTAGCATTATGCTTTGAATCATTTTGGAACCATAGACTATTTTGGTTAATGAGCAAAGGCAGTTTGTTTGTGATGCATTATCTTCTACTATTTGTACTTGACTTAACTTGAGAATTTTCATTTAGAAGAGCCTTTGGGAGATTATAGGTTATGATTTTCGTCCTTAAAAAGGGCATTAGGTTAGCGAGGCCGAGAAACACTTTAGAGCTATTAAGGGGTTTTTGTTTGAGATTTATAGATAAAAAAAACTCTTGAGAGGCATCGTTTTGGGTTTAACTGTTGTTTTTGTTTTGTGTTGGTGACAGTTGTAACCAACAAGTATAAGACTTTTGAAAAAAAAAATTATATTACTAAAATGAATTGAACGTTGGATCGATATTTTCCGATCGAAGTTTGTGGTTCTCGCTCTCTACACTCTTACACTTGCCTCTTAGGAAGTAGTGACACCACTTCCTTTCTAGTTCTATTGTTCTCCTTCAACTAGTTCCATCATACACTCTCGAGCATGATGGTCTTTCTGGCTACACTTTCAGCAATTGCTAGCTTTTAGATAATCATGCTTGTAATAACCAGTCTCTCCACAATAAAAAAGTTTCCTAGAAATACCTCGAAAAACTCCATCATGTCTTCTCCCACAACTGCCACATTGTGGGTAGTGATCCTGGTTCAGACTACAATCTTGGTTTTTCCACATACGCTTTTGCGAATCCATACTTTTTGTATATGTAGCTTGAGTGTCCATGAGGTCTTTGGATTCTTCCTCAAGTCTTTTTCATCGATGCAGCCATCTCTACAATTTCAATCAAACTAGCACAATCTCGAGCAGAATAAAGGTTACAAATGTGTGCTCGTAACCCTCTCTTGAACACGGGGACCGCATCCTGCTCAGTTTTGTCTCAGCCACTGAACCTCCTATGTTGACTAAATTGTTTCTCATACTCAGTAAATGTCCTTTTTCCCTGACTAAGCTCTAGAAAGTCATCATCCATCTGACTCATCACTTCTCGCGAGAGGTAGTTGTTTAATTCATGTGGAAAGTGATCCCAATGTAATCGCATACCCTGCATGCATGTTCCTCTTCATATTCTCCCACCAAATGCAAGAAATCTCCACACATGTAATCTACTGCCAACTCAATTATGAATTCCTCAAGACATGTGGCAGAATCAAAGTTCCTCTCCAACAAATGCATCTAATCATCAACCCGAACAGGATTAATCCCACAAATCAAATACTCCATGCCTATATCTCTCATTAGCTTCATCGTCTCCCAATACGAGAGAAAAAATCATGGTAACGGCATTCCAACAGATGGATGGGGTAATAATGCTACCTCGGCATGGAGTTTCAACATATTCATCAAACATGTTTCATCATTAAACATGTTTAAGCATATTCATCAAACATTTCGGAATCATGTTTCGACATCAAATAAATGTCAGCATATCCATCAAACACGTTTCAACATCAAACACATTTCAACATATCCATCAAACATGTTCTTGCATCAAACACGTTCTAATATATCCATCAAAAATTTTTCAGCATCAAACACATTTGAGCATATTCATCAAACATGTTTCAGCATATTCATCAAACATGTTTCGACACGTTCATCAAACACGTTTTAACATATTCATTAAATATATTTCGACATCAAACATGTTTTAGAACATTCATCAAACACATTTCAACATCAAATATGTTACAATATATCCATCACACATGTTTGGGCATCAACTATGTTTCAGCATATCCATCATATACGTTTCTACATTAAACATGTTTCCGCATCAAAATATTTTAGCATATCCATGAAACACGTTTTGGCATCAAACACGTTACAAAATATATAAGAAGATTGGAGATGGTCCAATAACATATTTTGGAGGCCTAGTTACAAAATAATCAAAACTAAAGAAAAACAAAATTGAGATAGACCCAATAAGATAGTTTTCTTCCGCATGAGTAGTTTAAGACATCAAAAGATTTATTAGTTTGAGTTAATGGTGTATTTTGACTGATCTTTTGTTTATTTCTTAGCGAATGCAAATTTTGTAATAATTCTTGTATCATAATTTATTTATTTTTGCTTATACAATTCTTATAAATTTATTTACATTTTTGCTATAAAACAAAATATATTGGACCGTAGCGCACAACACAAGTCTAAACGAAAAATAGAACTTATACGTGAGTGGAGGCACAAACGAGAGTCTAATGGACCTTATCAAGAAGGTGACATTCAAGATGGGTAAAAGTTTTGAAAACCCAAAAAATATGGTGACTTCAGCTCCTTTAGTGATTTATGGTCGTCATCGTCTAGACTGACATCAAAATTTGCTTCAAGATTCGCTTCTATTCTGATGCATTTAAAGATTGAAATTGTAACTATAATTTTCTCTGGTGTGTTATGCTACTGATTATGAATTTTAGTGCTAAATTTGTATTGAATTTTTGCAAATCTCACACCTTAAAGGTTAAGAAGCATCAACCATTTGCTTTTCCTGGGTTTTCCAAGGTAGTTGTTGTGAGGAGTCATGATTATAGTTGACTTCGCCAACCCTTCTAAGGTTTTTTTAACTCTTGTGAAGAATAACCCAACTTTTTTTTTCTAGATCCACAGATGTTCCAATTTATGGTAGATTCTATATTTTCCACAAGTTTGATTAGTTATTACTGAGCTGTATGCTTAACTTTCATGAGTAATGTATGTATTTTTCCTTTGTTGCGGGAGCTGGTCAAAATGCGAATAAAAAAGGAGATACTAATCAGCATCATCGACATCCATATTTCTTCAGGTTTTAGAGGCGTATAGACTTTTGAAAGAATCAACTCGTAGTCAAGAGGTTTTAAGATATGCTTCGCTCTCTATTTTACTAAGCCATATTATGTTTTATGAATTTTAACCTCTTTTTCATTTAATTTCCAACACTCTTGCTTTCATTCGTATTTCACATAGATTTCCAGCATACTGGTTATATTGGTTGATTGCATCAACCAACATGAATCACAATTATGTTGGGCGATTCTGATTATCCATCAATATCAAACATGTTTCATCATATTAATGTTTTAACATATTTATCAAACACATTTCGACATCAAACATGTTTTAACATATTCATCAATCATGTTTTGGCATCAAACATGTTTCAACATATCCATCAAACATGTTTTGGTATTAAACACATTTCAGCATATACGTCATATACGTTCCCGCATCAAACACATTTCAGCATATCAGTGAAACATGTTTTGACATGAAAGACGTTTCAACATATTCATTAAACATGTTTCGACATCAAACACATTTAATCATATCCATCAAACACATTTCAGCATATCCATCAAACACGTTTCAACATATCTATCAAACATTTTTGAGTTTCAAACAAGTTTCATCATATCCATCAAACACGTTTCAGCATATCTATCATATACATTCTTGCATCAAAAATGTTTCAGCATATCCATGAAACACATTTCAACATTAAACATGTTTCAATGTATTCATCAAACATATCTCAGCATTTAAAACGTTTAATCATTTTCATCAACACGTTTCAGCATATTCATCAAACACGTTTTAGCATATCCATCAATCACGTTTAGGTATCAAACACATTTAAGCATAACCATAAAACATATTTAGCACCAAACATGTTTCAGTATATCCATTAAACATGTTTCAGTATATCCATCAAACATGTTTCAGCATCAAACATGTTTCAGTATATTCATCAAACACATTTCAGCATCAAACACGTTTCTGAATCGAACATGTGTCAGCATCAAACACGCTTTGGGATCAAACAAATTTTGACATCAAACACATTTCAGCATATCCATCAAACATGTTTTGGCATTAAAAACATTTCATCATATTCATGACACATGTTTCAGCATCAAACATGTTTCAACATATTCCTCAAACACTTTTTAGCATATCTTGGAACGTGTTTGATGCCTCATATAAAAAATCAATTAGACTTTCTTTCTCTTGCTCAATTATTCTATTTTTCTCTTGATAGACTTCAAGTGTTTTCCCACGATTTTTCTCACCACACAATTCTCTTGCAATACTTGAGTTACAAAAGGAAAAAATAGTGATGGAATATAATGGAGATATCATTAAGGAGTTTCTTCTTTTGTTTTACAGTTAGAGGCATTGCAATTTCTTGACGTTCCCAAAAACAGACTTTAGTCGCTACCTCCTCAAATCATGCAGAGATGATTACATTTCATGAAACATGTAGAGAGTGTGTGTGGCTTAGATATATGACATCATTTACAAGAAGCAAGCACAATAACCATAAATAGAGAGCCAATAAAAATTGTTTGAAGATAATGTTGATTATGCCATTCAACTCAAAGAAGGTTATATCAAGAGTGACCGAACAAAGCATATTCCCCCAAGATTTTTCTCATACACACAGGAACTCGAAAAGAATCAGAAAGTGAACATCCAATATGTTCGTTCAACGGATAATGCAGCTAATCTATTTACAAAGGCGCTTCCCACTACAATGGGGAGTGTTATAATATAATTATTATCCATAAATAATAATTTAACATTATTTTTACCGACTTACTCTTCTTTTATTGAGTTGAAGTTACTATAAATATGTGTCTTCACCATCATTTGTAACATATTTCATATTGGTAATAAGAGAGATATTATCACTTTCTCTCTTTCATTTACTCCCATATAGGTTCCTCTACAAATATTACAATACTATATAATATATAGTATATTTTAAAAGAGATTTGTAATAATTGTTTTAAGAAAATGAAAAAAAAATTGAAACCATTGTTTAAGTCCATTGGCTAATGTTTAAGTCCAAAACCAATAAATAAGGTATGAATGGATTTAGTATTACATTTTTGGTGTTTTAAGTTATCTTTTTTTGTCAAAAATAATTGGATTGGCAAAGTCCAATTTATAGCTAAATATTTCAACTAAAGATGGGTGGGATTTAAACTCACCACTCAAGATAGATCATGTGATGGGTCACATAATTATTAAAACAAAATTATTGTATGTATTAGGAATTTATGATTTACATGAAATGGCATGATGTGTAAATCACAAAATACATCAAAAGATTAAAGATGGTCAATATAATATTTTGGAGCCCAACTTACAACGTAATCAAAATTAGAGAGAAAAAAAATTGAGAGAGACCCAATAAGATAGTTTTATTTCACTTGAGTAGTTGAAGACATCAAAAGATTTATTAGTTTGAATTATTGTTTTATTTCTACTTCGACTAATTTTTCTGTTTATTTCTTAGCCAATGCAAATCTTTTAACAATTCTGGTATCACAGTTTCTTTGGGTTTTTGCTTATACAATTCTTATAAGTGTGTTTACATTTTGTTATAAAACAAAATCTCCTTACTGGGCCGTAGCACACAACACAAGTCTACCAAACCAATTTTCTAGGTTAATCTTCTCGAGCAGCTTTGAGTGTGCCGCAGCTGCTTTCAACTTTGTCTTTCTCCATTATCTAGTCTCTTTAGTTATTAATTTTTCAGAGATATGAACAAAGACGTTCCCATTCGGTGTCTCATTTTTGTTGGATCCATATTTCCTCATATCATTAGAGGCGTACAAACTTCTGAAAGAATCAACTCGTAATCAAGAGGTTTCTAGATTTGCTTCACTACGTATTTATTAAATCATATTATGTTTTATGAATTTTAACATGTTTTCGTTAAGTTTCCAACAGTCTTGCTTCCATTCTTGTTTTACATGAACATTCAGCAGATAAGTTATATTGGCTGATTGCATGAACCGACATTATTCACAATTATGTTGGAAAATTTCGATTATCCAGAAATGTGAAACCTATCCGAAGATCACAGGGCAATTGCTTCTAAAAAGTTTTTGTCCATATAGGAGTTCATAAACATAACAGTAGAAGATCAATACTTTGGTATATATTCAGGAGTTATAATTTAAGGATGGTAAAGAAAATAGGAAATTATTTTACTGGAAAAGTATCCACTAACTTTATGTCTCGATGGAAACCTGCATGCATGTAAGATAAGTAAATTCTTGTCAAGTTCAGATTTGATTGATTCGATTGTGCAATAATACTTATATCCACTCACTTATTTCATATTGAATAGTATGCTTACATATACAATATCGGTAAGTTTACACATGTTAGCTTTGTGGAAATTTCATGTCACAACCACGGTAGTCATGCATCACCCATCTTACATAGAAGCGTATGAGAAGGTATATATTTTAACATGATTAAAATTAGAATTATCTATAAATCTTTCAATTTTATAAAATATTTGTTTTTGTAAGGAAATATATATGATTCACCACACCGACTCTGGGTGAGAGTGATTCTACGGCTTCAGTGGTTGATAATCACGATGTCGTCATGGTCTACTTAAGGTGCCTCCCCCGTTTCGGATGCGACGGAAGTGGGAATTTTGGAGAAGAGAGTTGCAGACATTGCTATGATGGATCACAGAGATGGAGATTGTACACCTACTCTCCAGTAGTCTTGGGCTGGTAAGGTGTCAGGAACGTGTTGATGAATCCATGTTAAACTTCTTAAGATGATGTTTTGCGAGAGTCTATGTTGAGGTAAATATTTATATGCCTCTTAAGGGTTTAGTGGTGGTGAATGGTGATTAAATTTATGTCGCCTATGAGGGTTTGTCTAACATTTGTGCGTGTTGTGGGATTTACAACCATGTTGTTCACTCTTGGCTGCAAGTCCCTCCTGAAATTGTTATTGATAAGGCCTCCTTAACTCTTCTTGGAATAGTGATGTTAGTACTCACGTGGCTCTTGACAGTCTTTGTGAGACGGTGAAAAATTGGAATTGGGAACTTTTTGGTGCTATCTTGAGACAGAAGGGAAGTTAGTCCATGATATTGATGAGATATAGAAGTTAATTATTCAACATCCTTCTACGGCTTCCATACAAGCGGAGGATCGTTTATTTAAAGAGTTTGAGGTGACCTTAGAACAAGAGGAGATGATTTGGTTTCAGAAGTCAAGAAAGAAATGAGTGGCTTTGGATAATAGGAATACATGATTCTTTCACACTTATAAATTCATTTGTCGACCTTATGATCACACTGACATACTACACAATAATTATGGTGTTTGATTATCGGATTCGTTGGAGCTTGAATCGTTGGTGATTTTCCTGTACTTGGATCTCTACTTTTTAAGCAACATGGCAGATGTGGTTAATGTTGCCAGCGGGAGGGTTCCCTCGTTTATCTCCAAAGGAATAAGGCTCCATGTCTTGATGGTTTTGAACCACGTTTTAACCAAATCAGTTGGAATGATATTGGGGAGTCTACTACTTGGTTCAATATGGAGTTTTCCAATTAAGTTACTTTACCGATAGATGCAAATAATGTCTTTCTTGTGCTCATTGGTAAGGTTTTGAAACCAAAGACAATTAGGCAGTTCCACCCCATTAGTCTATGTAATGTGTTGTACAAAGCCATTACTAAGACCATGTTCTCGTGTTTGAAAAATATTATACCAAAGTTAATAAGTCTTGCGCAAGTGAGCTTTATTTTGGGTAGAGTTAGCACGTATTTTCAAGAGGTGGTTCACAAATCTGTTATAAGAAAGGGAGGAAAGGTTAGATGTTATGGATCTTGAGAAGGCTTATGACAAAATTCGATGGGATTTCTTAAAAGAAACGCTTGGTGCAGCGGGTTTAAATGCCAACTGGATTAAATAGATTATACAGTATGTCACAGACCCTGCTATGAGTTTGATTTGGAATGGCGTGAAAACCCCTAGTTTTGCACTTAATATGTACCATTGTGGAGTGGGTTAGGGTCCAAAATTTTATAACCAAATAAAACTGGCATTGCGGGTGGACCAACAATGATCTAGCAGACATTGCGTGATAAGTCCAAACGAACAATGGACTAACCCACTGATTAGAAAAATATGTAATTTACATGGTCTATTAGTCACGTTGCATGATTCAGCATTTATCTTTATATACATGTTTTCTATTTTCATTTTTTAATTATTTAATTTTCAAAGTTTCTTTAAAAAAAATTCCATGATGTTTCTTAATAAATTAAAGATGTTTGTTTTCTTAAATTGAAATTCGATTTAAATGTTTACCTAATTAACTATGTTTGCTTATTTTTCAAACTACTTGTTCGTAGTTTTGCCTTATCAAACACATAATTAATTTTAATCTATCGATATTTAAATTAATGTTGCTTTTTTATTACTTGATTACACAAATATGTCGGGTTAGCGGGTTAACCAATTAAACACACAATATTATATGGGGTGGAAAAGGGAAATTAGTTTAGAACTCATGGTTATAGCGGGTCAACCCACAAAATACAGCAATTAAATACAACCGTAATGGGATGGGTTGAATGGTGCGGGTCAGCCCTAATTGACACCTCTAGATTTAAGGCAAGGTGACCCTCTCTTGGTGTACTTCTTTGTCTTATGTACTAGATGTTTGTGTCACCTTATTGAGAAGTCTGTGGCGAATAGGGAGTTTTATTGTTTTACTGGCATCAACACTTGCCCAACTAGATCAAATCTCACTTACCTTTGTGTAGGGAGGGAAATTGGAACACACAAAAAATTCATCTTGTATCTTGGGATAGAGTGTGCAAACAAAATACAGAGTTAGGCTTGGGGATTCAGAAGTCTAGAGAAATAAATCACTCACTTATTGCTAAATTGGCGTCTATTGAACAGAAAATCAAAGCTTTTGTCTAATATATTGCAAAGTAATACTTACCTTATGTTTCTTGGTGTAAATCGTGTGGTCTATGTTCATCAACTTGGAGAAGTATCCTGTGTGGGACTGCGTGAAGTGATTCTTCCTTCTCTTTGGTGGATCATTGGGGATCGAAGTCAGGTTAAGTTATGGCATGACAATTGGCTTCTTTGCGAACCCTTGTCCGAGCTTGTCATGTATATGATCACAAGTAACCTACTCTATTGCAAGATTCGTAAGTCATGCATACATGTCTCCAAACACATGTCTCCAACTTGCATCAATGGTTGTTGAAACTGTATTGGGAGCGCAAGATCTTATCTCTTGGGGTAATTCTTTAAATGGTTAGTTCTCAGTGCGCTCAGATTATACTTTTTTAACTCAAAATATGGAGTATCGACACTGTATAGACAGGTTTTATTATCGCTTATGGAAAGTACTAGTTCTGGAACGAGCAAAGCTTTTCCTATGGCTCGTTTCTCAACAAGTCTATCTTGACTAACAAGGGACGATTCATCGACATTTGTGCTCTTTGAATGTTTGTCAAGTCTACAAGTGTGCGGGGGAATAAATTTTACATGTGCTGAGGGATTGTCAATCGATTGAAGGTGTTTGGCGATGTATTATTCATGAACCCAACTTCTTCTTAATGTGGGTATATGATAATGTCTGGCTTTTTACCTTTGTGATAACTATAAAGTGGCTTAGAAGTGGACATGCAGTTATAGGTTTGGGGTGGTAGGCAAGTGTAGAGACAAGGTGCTTTTTCTCAAGGAGATAGGCTAAGAGGTCTACGATACCCACATAGGCTTCAAAGCAATGGTTAGGGCTCCGTTGCGGGTAGAATAAATTATATCTTGGACTTTGCTTTTACTTGGTTGTGTCCAACAAAATTTGGGTGTTGCTTCAGCGGGTGGTGTCTTACGAGATAGTGATAATTCATGGTGTGGGGATCTTGTAGTGAATCTTGATATATTTACTGCCCATTTGGCTGAGCTTTGGGAGTATACTATGGCATGTTTATTGTTTGAGAGAAAAAAGTTACTCACTTGGAATTGGAGGTGGATTTGGAGATAGTGGTTGGTTTTCTAAAGACATAGATCAATACTTCTCATCTCATGTCTTTCCTAGTACATATTTGCTATGATTTTGTATCTAAAGACTCGACGGTCTGTATTCAACACGTGTATAGGAAAGCTAATCGTCTCGCAGATAGTTTAGCTAACTATGATTATTCCTTACCTTTAGGGTTTTATTCTTCTTGTTTATTGCTAAAGGAGGTTTCTCCCATTTTGTTGGACGTTTCTAGAAGCCAATCCTCCATTAGGAGAGTTATTATTTGATTCTTTTATTTTAGTTAAAAAAATTTGGGAGGTTTTTCCTCCAATTTTCTAACCATAAAAATGTGGTTAAAATGTGGATGGTGTACAAGCATTTATCATTGAATGTTGTCGTTGAAATACATAATCGTACTTATATGGGAATGGTTAGATCTATGATGACTCATGCTAACTTACATATATCCTTGTGGATGGGTGCATTATGAACTGCAGTCTATATCTTGAATAAGGTTCCTAACAAGGCATTTCAAAAGACTCCTTTTGAATTATGCAAAATGTGGGAAACCTAGTTTGTCACACCTCCAAGTTTGGGGTTGTCCAGGTGAAGCAAGAATTTATAATCCATATGAAAAGAAACTAGATTTCAGAACGATCAATGGTCACTTTTTTGGTTACCTTGAGAAGTCCAAATGATATAGTATTTATTGTCCAAACCATAGTAAAAGAAAAATTTATGAAAAATGCAAAATTAATGGGAGTGATAAAGTTCAAGATGTGGTCATACCGGTGATTCGGTGTAATTAATATCCCTATACTAGTGATTTTGTATGTGTCTAGGAATCCTCCCATAATTGAAATGCTGAACAATGTGAAAAATCTTGTGACTGATCCTCCACTCCATGACGAGAATGTCGCTAGCAATGACAATAAAGCACAAGAGGAACCAATATTAAGACAGTCTACTCGTCAAAAGAGACCAACTATTTCTGATTATTATTTTCTTTATTATCTAGAATTTGGTAAAATTAATATTAAAGATCCAATTTCTTATTCACATGCCATTAAAGACGTTAATTTTGATAAATAGATTGATGCCATGAAGGATGAAATGAACTTGATTACAATAAGACATTTTCTCCATATCAAGAAAAAACTCTTAAAATTATCATGGCTTTAGTAGATGAACATGATCTATAGTGACATCAAATGGATGTGAAAACTGTATTTCTTAATGGAGAATTAAAAGAAGAAGTCTATATGTGCCAACCTGAAGGCTTCATAATCGAAGGTCATGAAGACATGGTCTGCAAACTAAAGAAACAAATATATGAACTGAAACCAGATTTGAGGCAATGGTATCTTAAGTTTAATGAAATCATTATGAAATTCAGTTTCACGTAAAACATTTTAGATGTATATAACTCAAGATCTGTGGGAGTAATTTCATTTTTTTGGTATTGTATGTTGATGACATCTTATTGCAGTGATTTTAGTCTATTACATGAGACTAAGAAGTATCTCTCTCAGAACTTTTTTGAAATCAAAGATGTGGTTGAGACATCCTATGTGATGGATATTGAAATATTATGTCATAGATCACTTGGAATTGTAGGATTGTCTCGGAAAACATATATCGATAAGGTTCTTGAGAGATTTTTCATGATGACATGTTATTCTAGCATTGTTCCTATGTAGAAAAGTGACAATCTTGATTTTAAGCAGTGTCTGCATAATGAAATTAAACGTAATGAAATGAAAAATTATGCTTATGCATCTCTAGAGGGAAGTTTGATATATGCTTAGGTCTGTACTAGACCTATATAAGCCACATAGTCAACATATTGGGTAGATTTCAAAGTAACTCATGACTCACTCATTGGCAATCTGCAAAGAAAGTGTTGAGATACATAAAGGGAATAAGGAAATACATGCTTACATATAGGTAATCAACACATCCACAGATGGTTGCATTTTCAGACTTAGATTTTGGTGGATGTCATGACTCAAGGCACTACACTGTACTCTTGGTTATGCATATCTCATTTGTGGGGGTGATGTATCATGGAAAAGCCAAAAAATGCAATTGATTTACACATCCATCATGGAGACTGAGTTTGTGGTATACTTTGAGGCTTATATTCAGCGAGCATGGTTGCGGAACTTTGTCTCTTAGTTTGGGGCATTAAGCTTTGTTGACAAGCCCTTAACTTTTTACTATGACAATCAAGCTGCAATCTTTTTCTCCAAACATGATAGGATAAGTAAAGTAGCTAAACACATGGATTTTAAATATTTATCACTTAAGCAAGATTAAGCAAGATGTCAAAATAGGAAAGGTGGTCATTGAACACATAGGCACTAATGATATAATAGCATGCATATTTACGAAAGGACTACCACCAAAAACTTTTAAGAAGCATTTCGAAGGTTTGGGTATCGAGGATAGTTCCTAATTATGATGTCTTGATTAGCTTATATTTGACATTCAGTTAAGCACTTATTTGACTTTTACATCTTTTATAAATTATGTCTCCTTGTGCACATATTATTGATATTGGTTTTATGACAACATATAACGTATTTGCTTAAGACATTATAAGTACCATTACAATAACTTCACTTATGCTTATGGTTTAGCTATGATGGTAGTTAGTGTAGTAATACATGGAAGGGATCATGTTGCAGAATGATATGCAATCGACATGACTCTCATTGATTGCTAGATTAGTTGAGACACTTATGATGATCATATGCAAATAAAAATAGAGCATATTATGTCGGTCTTATGACTCTATACAAGAAAACATTAATGGATCTTACTAACGACCAAGTAAGATACTGTAAGGAATATTATGAGACATTCGTTTTCCATATTATGTGGTCTTTTCAACTTTACTCAATTACGAAACATAACGTGACAAAAGCAAAGGTACATTGTTCAAAAAAATTTGAAACCAAGATAACCCTTTAACACAGTGGGCTAGGAAGTTGGCCTTGTGATTCAACGCTCACAGGATCAAGACTAGAGAGCACGAACCGAAGTGGCATCTAAGTCTTGAGAAATCTTTGATAAGGAAGGAAGGCCGGCCAAGCAAGGCTGGCCTATCATCTTCACAAGCTCTGACCAATCCGTAAAAAATTCTACCTCTTATACCTGAAGAGCGATAAGATGGGTCATGGCCTAGAGAAGCGCCGCGAATTTTGAATGAAGGGAAGAGAGACTACGTCTTATGCTTTGTGCCCTCATATTAACACCTCATCCTCGTACGGGAAACTGTACCATCCTAGTACGGTAAAAAGATCAGAATCCTTCTATGAGGCATTGATCATACACTTATATCCAATATAAGTTGGGTTTGCGATTAATGGTCTGGAAACCGTCCCTCCCTGAGGTTGTATATGGACGGTATTAGCACTAGTATTTACACTATTTTCTTGCTGAGACAAAGCCCAAGTCTTTGCTTCTAATTATGCTACCAAGACTAAGCCTTGGGGATCTGAGTCCTTGTTAGTAAAAAATTTAGTGTGTTTTTGATCTGTTTTTTTTATTGACTATTGTTATTACTTAATAGATTTGGTATTTAATTAAAATGGAAATAAGAAGTTTATTCCTAACAAATCTCTATGTTGATGGACAATTTAGATTGAAGGGTTATCTAAAGAGGAATTAGATCGCATATAAATACAATGTCTTTACCCCATCATACAAGTATCCCAAAATAACATAACACATTATTTTAGATTTGTAGATAATGGAAAAGAAACCTAAAAGTCCTAAATTGTGAAGGCTTCCAAAATTTTTCTTAATCCTTTGTTCATAAAATAAATAGAGGTAACTGTCAATCATTTCTTGTGATTATACTAGGTTATGATCCGTGTCATATGCAATTATATATATATAAATTGTGTACCAAATATTGGTATTAAAAACAATGAATGAATGTTATGTGTTCTTATATATATATATATATAAATGTTTGTTTTTAATATGTAGTGATTGTTTATAGTAGAATAATATTTAAACTTGATAAAGACAAAGACATACGGTATGTTAAATATGGTTAATTATTATAAATAATAATTGATAAATTGTACATAACATAATGTACTAAACAATAAGTTACTAAATTTTTATAAAATAATTAGTTAAAAAACGAGCATTTTTTATCACAATACATCTATTGATAAAATACAATTAAATATTTTGTTAATTATATGAATCTTTTAATCTATATCATGTAAAATAAATTATATCATAAAATATTATTTTTATTTTTCAAAACAAACTACTTTTTATATTTTAATTAAATTATTACTTTTTGTATTTGGACGTGAGTGTTTTGCATTGTATATGAAATTTAGATGATCAATATTTTTTAGCAAATCAAAATTTTCTATACAACTTTGACCCGTTTAGTTTATAATTTTGATCTATTATTAAAATATACATAAAAACTTTGATATTGATTTCTTTGTTCTATTTTTAATAGATTACTAATGTGATATAAATTTTGACAAATCTTTAGTTACTTTTTAAATGCATCCTCCTTATCCTAAATATATTCTAACAAACTAATTTTGTGATCTAAATTTTAGAACTGTAATTTAAATATTATAATCTCTAAGATATTTAGTTTGATATATATTATATATATTCCCACAACAGAAAATAAGTGGTCAAAATTTAAAACTGTAATCCAAAATCTAAAATATAATTATGTAATAAATATATTTAAAATACATGTGAAATATATTAAAATGAGTCCCTTATATAATTATTTTTTTTGTCAAAATTTGATTAATATTTTATGTATATAGAATATATGTTTCATAATGATGTTTTTAATTATATAACTTTAGATATATAATAAATAGTAAAAATATACGATAAATATATTAGAAATGAGTCTTTACTTTAAGTTTTAACATTCTTATATAAAAATGTGTTCCATAAAACTTATATAATGAAAATATATTAAATAATTATATATATGCTAAATATATACTATTATAAATGAGCCTTCATATAAAAGTATATAAAAAATATGTTCATTAATATAGCTGTAGATATATGATAAAATATATGCTACATACATTAAAAATGAGTCATCACTATATACGTTATATATATTTATATATATTCATACATTATAGATAAATGTATTAAAGAGTTTTTATATTTGTTTTTGGTCGGATAAAAAGCTCTTATACATTTTATAAATAACATGTATTATTAAGAAAAAAGTCAGACGATTTAGGTTTAGCGGTCTCGGTGGTTGTTCTGGTCCGATTCATGCGGTTTCAGTCTCCACCGTTGATCGATTCCAGACGATGCAGGGGGAGCGGTGCTAGAGAGCCAGGTATTGAGGGGATAGGGGGAGTGTGGATTCGTGCGAGGAGTTTCGTTCTCTCGAGAGCGATTCGATTGGGCATATTTGCAGAAGGTGGATTCGATTCGATTTGATTCGGTAAGTACGTTTAGTTCAAATTTTGGATTTGCGGTGATTATAGAAAATCATTGGAAATCTCTGGAAACCTTTTTGGTGATTAAAGGTGACTTTCTATGAAAATGATATGATGATTGTGAAACTGGGCATAACAATGGAATCCATTGTTGAGATAGTAATGGGATTGAATCCGGGGAACGGATCTAAGGATGCTGATAGCATTAATTTCACATCCAAAGATTTAGTTATGATCCGAGATCTACTGAGAAATAATTGTATTGCGACACGGCCATATAGGTTCTGTGATCGTTCCAGTTTTACAGAATGGGAATTGCCTATTAGGAAAAATTGGTTTGGAAATCGAAAAGATTCAGAGTTAGAAGTATTGTGTCCAGACATAGTTAGGAAATGGGTGACACTAGGGGATATACAATTGGGAGCTAAATGGGAAATAACATGTCTTCAAATGAGTTTATTAACAATCTTGTTTTGGCTGTTGTTAGTTGCATCATGTGTTAGTGAATGGTTATAATGTGTTCAAGCATATCACTGTGGTCTCAATGTGAGAAATAGGGGAAATTTGGAAATGGGATTAAAGTTACATGTCTTAGTAAATATCTTTTCTCAGGGGAAGTATGATCTTAAAACTACGAAGGTTATACATAGTAGAAGGATCCGAATATGCAATTTTAAGAAAATGCGAGAATTCTTAATTCATCGACAACTTCATAAGAATGTATATTTGGATCTGTTTGGAATTGTAAGTCCATATGAACATGAGTTCAGAACTAGGGGTACTTGGATAAGTGGTTTATTACTTGATAATGTTCTGGAAACTTTATATTTTGTTGAGAAAATGTTCCTCCACAAGTTAGGGTATAGAGATTTATGTAATGTCCTTATTGTGGGTCAGCTGCTAACTCATCCTCGGATGTCATATGCAGAATTGGAGAAGAGGGAAATAACGTGCCAACAACGATGGTATGAATCAGTATCTAGATGCATTAGCGTTAAAATTGAGTATATAATAGGTCAAAAGTCTGGGTGGATAGTGGTTAGAAGCGAGAATAAGAATAATATATCTGGAATTGTTAGATATCCTTATATATGTCGTAAGAAGTATTTGAATTTTCTCTGTTGGACAGAGGAACTTCGAATTAAATATAAGTTTCAGAGTATAGTTCTTTGATCTAGACTATATCATATATTTGGGGGAATGAAATTACAAAAGATAAACAAATATCTAAGAGGGTAACCTCCTTCCTTTTACCTCATAATTTGGCAGGCT